>BJBW01002976.1:4190-43801 GCA_004320125.1 Scolopax mira | reverse complement strand
TTGAACCTCATGAGGTTCACCTGGGCCCACCTCTCCAGGTCCCTCTGAATGACATCCCAACTCTCAGGTGTATTAATAACACCACACAGCTTGGTGTCATCTGCAAACTTGATGATGGTGCATTTAATCCCTCCCTGTATATTGTTGATAAGAATGTTAAACTCTACTTGTCTGTCTCAGCACAGACCCTTGAGGGACTACTGTTCATCTTCTACCTTCAAGCCACCACTACCTTTAAGCCACTGAGTACAACCGTCTGGATGAGCATGACCTATCTAGACAATTCCTTATCCATTGAACAGTCCACCCATCAAATCTGTATCTCTCCAATTTGGCAAGCAGAATGTTGTGGGGAACCACATCAAAGGCCTTATAGAAGTCCAAATAGATCACATCCATAAATCATCTCTTATCTACTGACATAGTCACTATCATAGGCGGCTACTAGATTAGTCAGGCAGGACCTGCCCCTAGTAAAGCCATGTCCTGAATTATCTCCCTGTCCTCCACGTGCCCCAGCATGGCATCTAGAAAGATCTGTTCTATGATCTTCCCAGGCACAGAGGTGAGGCTGACAGGTTGGTAGCTCCCAGGGTCTTTTTAAAAATGGGTGTGATATTTCCTTTCTTCCAGTCTGCAGGGACTTCACCTGACTGCCACAATTTTTCAAAGAGGACCCAGCACTTGGACTCATTGAAACTCATCCCGTTGGTCTCAGCCTATTTATCCAGCCTCTCCAGATCCCTCTGCAAGGCTTTCCTACCCCCCAGCAGGTTGACATTCCCACCCAGCTTGGTGTCATCTGCTGAGGGTGCGCTTGATCCCCTCATCCAGATAATTTATAAACATGTTGAAGAAAACCAGCCCCAGTACTGAGCCCTGTGGGACACCACTAGTGACCAGCTGCCAACTGGATTTAAGTCCATTCACCACCACTCTCCTGGTGGCCCTCCATCCAGTTTTTAACCTCTTCTTTCCATTCAGCCACCAGGCTAAATCTATCATCAATCTGCTCACACCTGACACAGGTGGTGTCTCCACCACCCTCTGTTGTGAGAGACGGGCTTCAGCACTCACTGCTGCCCCTTGCCTGGATGGAGGCCTGCGTGTTTGTGTGTGGCCTCTGTTTGGGCACCCACAGCTTTTTTTTAACAGCCTTAGGCCTAGCTGCAACCATGGCTCCATCGCTTCAGGCAACTGACTATTTTTTTTTTCCTTTAATTTTTAGCCATCCCAACCTGGCACACGCCGCTGTGGTCAGTCCTCTCCAAGCTGCTGCCTCCTGTCTGTCCATCGTGGTCAGTCCTCTTCAAGCTGGTGCCTCCTGTCCATCCTCACACCCATCCATCACACACCACACTCTCAAGAAGCTTCTATTCCTCTCATCGCCTTTAAATCCCCTTGAGGCCCCTGGCCACGCCCCTTCCACGTCTGATTGGTTGCCGTGGACTTCCTGGTTCCGGCTGGGGCTGAGGCTGGGGCGGAGCCATCCTGCCCTCACCCCGGGATCACCTCAGGGCTGGGCCCCGTTGCTGCCGCCAGTCACAGAATCACAGGATCGTCTTCATGGTTGGAAGGGACAGTCAAGATCATGGAGTCCAAACAAAAAATAAAACCAAACCCAAAAAACAACACATAACACCCAAACAAAACCACCAACACCCTATCACCACTCACCACATCCAGCAATCTCGGGCACAAGAGCCTGCCCTGAAGTGCCACGTCTACCCATTTCTTATATCCCTCCAGGGATGGCAACTCCACCACCTCCCTGGGCAGGCTGCTCCAGTGCCTGACCATCCTCACAGTAAAGTAA
Organism: Scolopax mira; assembly: GCA_004320125.1. Taxonomy (NCBI): domain Eukaryota; kingdom Metazoa; phylum Chordata; class Aves; order Charadriiformes; family Scolopacidae; genus Scolopax; species Scolopax mira. The sequence continues at coordinate 41,985 of BJBW01002976.1, read as the reverse complement.
TTCCTCCTAATATCTAATCTAAACCTCCCCCACCACAACTTCAGACCATTTCCTCTGGTCCTGTCATTATTCCCCTGGGAGAAGAGGCCAACCTCCACCTCTCTACACCCTCCTGTCAGGGACTTGTAGAGGGCAATGAGGTCCCCCCTCAGCCTCCTCTTCTCCAAACTAAATATGACCCAGTCCTCTCCTCCCAGGACTTGTTCTCCAGACACCTCACCAGTTTGGTGACTCTCCTCTGGACATAATCCAGCACCTCAATGTCCTTCCTGTAGTGAGGGGCCCAGAACTGAACACAGCGCTCGAGGTGAGGCCTCACCATGCCCAGAGGCATGATCAGTCCTCAGCACAAGAAAGACACGGACCTGTTGAGTGTCCAGAGGGAGGGCTGTGAAGATGATCAGAGAAGCTGAAAGGCTGAAGCACCTCTCCTGTAAAGACAGGCTGAGAGAGTCAGCCCCTCTTAGGCTTTCTGAAATTCAGATCTCCTTGGGCAAGTGTAAGTTACTGCATGGAGAATTACAGTGAGTTAGATCCTATTTTGATTATAATCATCTTGCATTTTTAGCTACTGGAAATCAGCTTGTGACTGAAAAGCAGCTATTGTTCCCTACCAACCATCTGTGACATCTCCCACCCACTTCTCCAGGAATGATTTCCCCCATTATATTTTACCCTTGCAAACTATACCCTTGCATGGATTGACTCAGAGTTACCACTCATCTTGTCCCTGAACTCACCTAACCTTTCTTGACAGGTGAAAATACAACAGCAGCTTCACCGGAAGCCTTTAATCTTTCTTCAAAAATGTCAATGGTCCCAGTGTAGCATCTGCCAGTAGATAACAAGACAGATCATCATGGAAGATATTACAGATATTTCATTGGTGACAATAAAGACAAATACTAAGGAGGTCACTGGCCAGCTATTCCTTTTGCTTTCCAGAAGAGAAAAGTTAGGTCTCAGAAAGAAGCTGGGAAAGGGTCACCATCTGTTAGGTCTCACAAGGTAACGCATCACAGATGGTAAACATGCCCTGGAGGCTTCTTACAAGTCTTTCCAGTGGCCCTGAAGTGCTGCTGTCTGCTCCTCAGGTCCTCCTCTACACAAGCCCCATCCTTTCCTTGCATCACCTCGTTCTCCTTCAAAACATTTAATTCAAGGGAGAACTTTATAACCCCTGATTTACAATGGCATTTTGATTACAGTTATTTTACTTTGATATTTGGAGACAAGCAAGCTGGGAAACGGCACACAGAGAGAACCTCCCCTCCACATGTGCTGTCACAGCTGGTACACCTGTGGCCTTAAATGACTGAGGGACAGAGAGTCACATTTATTTTCAAGTATTAGGCTTTTTTTTTTTTTCCCTTTAGTTCTTACATTCAGAATGTAAAATCTGAGAAAGTATTACAGTGTCTTACTAATTATTACAAATGAGGATGCTCTTGTAAATTTTGTTTATTCGATGTCACATTAAATAAGTCGATTGATAAAATGTATTTTGGGAAGATTATCTTGGGAGAATAGAGTGAATCTGAGTGGAGGGATAAAAGATCTTGAATTCATTATACAGCAGTTTGTCTCAAAATGAGGTAACTGCCAGCCCTGATTCAGGCTGGAAGGTGTCAAAATGCATGAATTAGCTGGTTCACGCACAGAGTCTTTGCTTTTTGGCACAATATGTGCGTGTGCATTCGATGCGGTATCTGGCTGCAGAAAGCAATACATAGTGTGAATCAAACCAAAAAATGCTTTTTCACCTTGAAGCAGAACTATGGCAAAATTCTGTTTCAAATCAGATAAAGTAATCACATATTCCTAATAAGCAAGGAATAAAGAATATAGCATTTATGTTTGTTTTGGTCTGTCGGTTTTTCATTTCCTCAGCCTTATTCTCATTCTTTTCAGCTGCTTCTTTCCATGACTTAGATAATCAAATGGTTTTATCCTGAGATACAGACATGCACAAACCAAAACAAATACAATCTTTTGCCATTTAAAAGAAATAGATGTATATAAAAATGTAGTTGTTGTTCCTTTTTTTATTTCTGTATGGATAAATATATACATACATATTATATATATACATATACATATGTATATATATACATATACACTCATACAAAGCCACATAAACTCATACAAATATATAAATAAAAACATTAATAAAATTCTAAATACCAGCTTTTTTTTCTAAGATGTTGTCAATGCTTCATAAATTTATAAATATTTTACAAAATTTACTTTGACATATTCAAACTCCAAAGCGTAACATTCATCTGCTTCCCTTACTGTTCACTCACGATTTATTTCCTATCTGGCAAAATTGATTTATCACCTTTATTATGATTGGTTTTATGTCGCTTCTTGATACTTAGAATCCTTGATTTTTACCAAAGCTAATTTCCTTTTTTATAAAATTTGTTTGAAGCCGTTTATTATCAAATACTCCTCAAGGACCTGCATTTAAATTGATTTGTCGTTGTTTTCCATTCCATTGGCCGGAGCCCTGTCCTGCAGCGAGTACGATGATGTTCAGTAGCAAGGAGGAGAACCCAGCGTGGCCGCCATGCCCTTCTGACACAACCCCTCTGGTTTTTTATATGTGTTGTCTAAATAGCTCACACCTGTGCCAGCAGGTTGGTGTGGGTCACGAAGGGCACAATAACCACACAACAGCCACAAGGACTTTTTAGGAGATTTTGGCCGAGCATATTAATTACTTCTGAGCCTGGTCATGATCTGAGCGTCCTTTCAGTGGTGATGTTATTCCTCATGTGGAGCAGAAACTTGCTTTTGATTTTTCCTTTAATTGCAACATCTCAAGCAACCTGGTGCCTGCTGCTGATAAAAGGGGATACAAACCTTGTACTGAGGAACGAACATTGCTGACTCAGCTGCTACCACCAATTTTTCTACAATTCCTTTTTTTCAAGAACAGCCCAGCTTCATTCCTTTGTGGCCTGACAGCCCCGTCACACGGAGGAGAAGCACCAGACATCCAGCCATGACACCCGCCTCCTGGAGCGCTGAGGCAAGCCCGGGTACATGGGAGCCATGCACACAGGGGACCAGTGGTGGCCACCATCCACCTGCCTGGTCACCTCCTTCTGGGAAGAGCTGGGGGACAGCTCTCTCAGCAGCACTTGGAGGTTTGGCAGGTAAAAACCTCTTTTACACCTGCAAATTGTGTGTGAAGTGAGAGGAGGGGACCGGTGACCCGGGCACATCCCTTTTGGAGTGTGTGTGCAGCTGGGATGCTGGGAGGTGGTTCCTGTGGCTCTCCTGGGGATGCTGACACGTGGATCACACCTGCAAGGTTGCGCAGGGTATGTTTGAGACCTTGGAATTAAGATCCAGTGAGCTAAATAGCTTTTCCCGGGATTCACTACCTTTAGCCAAGCAAAAAAAAAAACCAACCAAAAACAACGAGCCTTTTACGCTAGTAATTACGGTAATAATTTCCCTCCAGGGAATGGGGAAACAATTGCATTAACTGTTCATAATACGCTTTTTGGGTTGAAATACATCTTTTCTTGATCCACTTCCAGAACTCTGTTCACTTTGGTCCTGCTTTCTAAATCTCTTATAACCCCTGTTATACGTTCTTCTGAATTTTCTCCACCTGCTTCTCAGTTCCTCCAGAGCAGGATTTAATACTCTATCCAAAACCTTATCAGTAGTGACCAAGGTGGAGCAAGATGCTCTCTCCAGCACACAGGGGATGTCCCTACATCCCCAGAATCTGGCTTGCCACTGTCTCAGGGTCACCACTGAGGTCTCAGTCCTTCAGCATCACTTACACATATTCTGAAAAAACCAGAACATTTTGTGTTTGAGCGTTTGCCTGAGATTCAGAGCGTAATTCCTGCCATCTCAGCCAGGACTTGGGTGGAAGTGGCTAAATTGAGGACAGCAAGATTGGGAGCGTCCTGCTGAGCACCCCACCACTGCCCAGCCTGGTTCCCAAATGCAGGCTCTGCCCCGGCCCAGCCGGGGTTCAAGCCTGGGATAGAGATGGCCACAACCTCTATCCCACAATCTCTAGGCCACAACCCGAGGCCTAAGAGGGGCTCAGCCTGTGAGAAGAACCTGACACACAGCAAAGGGCCGAGGCCGGGGGGGAGGAGGAGGGGCCGAGCCCCCGACACTCCAGTCTGATTTTCATGGCTGTGAAGGCTTCTTCTTCCTTCTCTGGGTAATTTGTTGGAGCTTGGCTTGCAATGTCAAGTCCAATAATGTGTATGTGTCACAATTTAAGATTGTGTACACATGGGTGATTACACAGCATGATAATTTGTTACGCCACACTAATTTAATGATATACTAATACATTCACTATTAGATTCCCTCCTTCCTTAAGAGCATGTGCTTTAGCTGGTGTGATTTAGCGACAGGTTGTCTCTCATTTAGCTTGTGATCCACCATAGTCCAAATCTTCTTTGCTCTACTTTTTCTGAAAGGGATTCTCTGTCACAGTTGAGCTTGGTCACGTCTTTCTCAATGTAGCATTTTGCATTTTTTCTTCACCGAAATCCATCACATTGGATTTAGAAAGTGTGGCCAGCTTTTGGGGATCACGGTGAATTTTGACCATATCTTCTGTAGAACCTGTAACTGCTTCCAGGTCTGTATCATATGATCAATGAATATTACATTTTTTAGTAAATCAATAAAGGTGTCCATGAAATTATTGACTAATACTGAGAGCAACTTTGATTTTTTGTAAGATTCTCCCTTTCTCTCCCACTTCAGAAGCCCATGGCTTCACAATGGGTCAAGGGGATAGATGTATTTAGAATAGTCTTTTCAGCTGCATTAGATTTTATTTTACAATGATTTTATTTTGACAATATTTTCCTAGTGTTATATAAAAATGTTACAGTGGAACTGTATCAAAAGCCTCAATGAAGTGAAGATCTATCACAGCCTACTGATTTTACCTAATCCATTAGGCCATTCGTCCCGTCAAAGAAGGAAATTAAAATTAGTTGACATGATAGGATGTTGACAAATCAGTGTCACATAGTTTTTATGACCATATTATCTTCTAGCTACTTATAAATTGATTGTTTTAAAAAATTTCACAGCAGAATCTGTCCAGGGATTGCCTTAGAGCTGCCATAGGTCATGTAAGGCACTTGTCTCCATTTCAAAATCTTCACACTTTGGTTAAAACAACAACAGCCTCCCACAAACCCACGGCCAGGGTCAGTGCAGTTCAACTGGAATAAATCTGCTGATTCCGGAGCGTGTACTCTGCACCCGATGGTGTGGTTCAGCAACTGAACTAAAATATGCCACATCTAGGCTCCTTGGGAGTTTTTTGGCAATGACTTCACGAGGGTGGGCCTGTAGGACTAAGGCTGAGGCCCAACCATGGGTAATGCTACTGTGCAGGGAACAGCCTGGTTGTTAGTCCTGAGATCCTTTCCGGATTGCAGGAAGGATCACCCTATTTTATGGGAACTCATGGAAGCTACGACACAGTAAATGGCTGGAGGAATTTCAGCTAGAAGCCATCAAGGACGTTTCTTTAGTTGTCAAATATCAGTGCAGGACTGCTCTGAGGGATGCTGCAGGTCACTACATCTACTGTTAGGAGTCAGACAAAAAGAAGTGCTAAGCTGCTCTAATGACCTCTCTCTCTAAATTTCATTTTCACTAGAACTGCTGACATATAGCTGGAAAAGTTTGAGCCTTCCACAACAGGTATTAAATATGAAAATTCCTTTATACAAATAATGAGCCAGCAGGGTACTGAATCTTTAATGTTGTTGGTCTTACTGCCAAGGCCTTTCACAGGTTCTTCCTATACCACCTGTCCGTGGTGTACATAGAATCATTCATTAATTACAGAGATGTCAGCTTCCACCTCCAGTTGGCTCATGTTGCCAAAATTCATCATCTCTGTGTTAAATTTTCAAACAAACATCTTTCTTGGACTCCCTCCCTGCTTGCGAAGAGATCCCTGAGGGTGTCTTCCAACCCACTTCATTATCCTCTCTTTTTCTGATGGCTATGAAACAATTGACAACTGATGGGCTGCTGGAATGCTGCAACCACCACTCTTCATTTTAATTAAGGGCATCTCAATGTTTCCCTCGGATTCTCTCCTGTATTTGCCTACCTGTCGTTGCTTATCTAATGGTTGAGTTGTAAACTCTTTGCATTAAGGGAAATCTTTTCATTTTGTAAAGGTACAATGTTGTCTTGGTCCACAGCTAGGGCTTCAAATTGTTATGATAGTAAACATAAGGAATGAGCAATAAAAATCCAACGATTCAAGCAACTAAGCACTTTTCTATGCCAAATAAATTCATATTTATCATAGTATTTCTGGTACCTCCTTTATTTAGACTCAGAGACTCCACACATCTTCATGTCTAATGTAGCTTCTGTCTTATCAAGAAATGTGGCCAATGCAAAGTATTGATGAAATTTTCTGATGAGATGCTAAAGCCATTCCTAGAAGGAGACTTGTCTGCCTTGGAAGGAACTAAAAAACGCAAAGTGGATGAAAAGTTCTTCTTGGCTCTTCTGCTGCAAGCAGCAAAAGTCACACAGATATGCTCCAGGATTCACCTTTCTAAACCAATTTTTTTTCCGTTACTTCTGCCCACTAACGACTATTTACAAATAATTCAAATTTTACATGCAAAAGAGGCTATTATTCTTTCTGTTAATGGCACACAAAATCAGTGCATGATATTCTATACCTATAGTATTAATGACTGTAAATCAAACCGCATTGATAGCATTGCATAGCTGATTCCATTATTTGCCAAATTCCTCAGATTTTAAACGTGTCTTCCTTTAAATTCAGATAAAACACTATCAAAATCATTTTATTGAAAATTAATTTCCTGACACTCAAAAGGCTATATGTCTATAGTAATAATTGAGTGTGGTCTACAAATTGTCTGATTGGAAAGGCATATTTTAAACCAATGCAAAATTTAAAATGTAATAAAGAGTGTACTCTATTTTTCTCAAAAAATTTAATTGCAGAATTATTTACAGGAGATGAACATAAACAATACATAAACCAATTGAAAGAGGCAGTTTCATAAAAGAGCCATGGGGCAAAATAGTGAAGCACATTTTCTTACAATCAACTGGAGGTGAATAGAGAGTAATGAAAAAAGAATAACTCAATAATAAAACAATTCTCAAATATGTCTTCAAAGTAACAAATAACATTCTGGTAAAGAAGATATTACTGAGAAGCAAGAAATTATTGTAGCAATGAAACAACATACTGTACATTCAATTTAGGTATCCTGCATGCTACTAAATAGAATTTATCAAAAGAACCATAAAAGCATGAGAAAGAGAATTACATAAAATAGTTTAATTCTAGTGAAGTGTAGCTTTGTACAGATGGTGAATATTTGGCACTCAGTTCATCCTCATTGTTGATATGATTTCTTATGTATATATATATTTATATATATTTATATATAATTTTAATGATAACTAAACAGCTAGTTTTCCTGGTTCTAACATTCCTTGAAATTCTATAGGAGGCATTTAATTTAGTCCTTAGGCCACACTTGATTATTTTGGCATGTCACATGGTAAATGAAAGTATGAGTTTCGTCTCTGCACAGACAATCCTGCGCAGTCGTAGTGGCTTTTCTTCAGGAAAGAACAGTTCTAGAGCAGTGTAAGTCAGGCTACTTGAAAGGGAACTTTTCTTAATTCAGGAAATTAATATATAAATTGAACTGAAGAATACATACGTACTGAGCCCTTTTAAAATGAGATGGCCGTACTATTAAACCTCCGAAGGGTAAATCAAAGCATGGATATGAGCATGTGGATTCCACAGGTAATTATCAACAAAGGTAATATTCCTTTGTGAGGAGAGAGCTGAACCCAATACCAAGCCTTCTGCTGGACTCTGACTACCCTGGAAGGGAGAACTCTATCCTACAAAGTAGTGCCCTTCTTGGTAACCTGAAGGGCGAGTCCTTCCTACCTTATCTACCTTCCTACCAGGACGTGCTGAGTCAGATACTGGTCTGAATGATGCTGATCCGAATCTGACACTTCTCTCTGATACCCGTTTCTCAGCACCGATTCAAATACAACCGAGAGCAGAACTTAGCCCGAAGCTTTGCGATAATGATTCGTCTCACAAATAAGAAACTTGTAGGAGGGTTTAGCTTTAGGGATGGGAAATGCTGTGCTGAATGAAAGAAGAAAAAAAAAAAAAAGGGAAGGAGAAGAATAATCCTCACTAACAGGCTGTTTTGGTGAATAATGACCACATCTTCAAATAAGCCTCCCCCTCGTTTTAAGCTTAAGTGAAAATATTCATGGTTTTGTACTAGAGAAGTAAAAAATCCTGCCCAACAAAACCAATTTAGAAAAATAACAATTTGGCCTTAATAAAATACAGAATTAAATTGCCAGCTGATGAAAGCTGTCGTGTGTTTGCTCAGTTAAAGAGCAAGCCGTGTAGACATACTAATTTACATTATCTACGATCTGACTTCAAAAGCCCAGTTCTGTTTCAGCAATGAAGGTTGTGGGAGAAACACCCCTGTGTGGGAAGGTGGGACCATGCAGCCTTCTTCTGGGACCAGCATTTGTGAAGTGGGATATGCATTTAACGAGAAGGGATCTGGAATATGGTTTTTAGATATAATGAGTGCCATGGCCTCGTGCAGCTATTAGAATTGTATTTTGCTAAGAGGCGCTGAATCAGCCTCAGTATGCTGGCCAAATTCTCTTTTGGGCACGTTTCCATTTCAATTTTGGTTTTATACTTGCTGTCCTGAACAGCCTGTTACGTAGTTAAACAGCTGCAGCACTATACCATAGAGGTAGCTGCGTTTCAGAGATAAATTAAGCCATTTCTGTGTATAGGGAGGGCTTCATTCCTGCCAGGAGCCTGTGTATGCACAGGAGCACGCCATAAACCAGTTGTTCCCAAAAGCTGCAGGCCCTGAGCCTTTACTGAGCTTCCTGGGTCCAACTGTCCGGGACCATGGCATCCAAAAATTGCTTTATGTATATATCTATACGTCCATACGTAGCCTCTTTCTGTTATGTGCAGAGTGAACTGGCTGCCTCTAGCAGAGAGAGGGGCTCCCGTTGCTCTGGCCTAGACAGGACCCTCAGGGTTAGAGCTGAGCCTCCCTCAGGTGAAGAGCAGCTGCCCGAGCCCAGGCCTAGTCCTTACGCCTCAGCGCGGTGCCCCACACTGTCCCTCCTCGGCTGGGCTGGAGGGCAGGCCCGGGCAGAGAAGAGGGTGCTGGGCAGTTTGGCCAGAGGGGAAGGCAGCTTGTGCAGCACGTGCCCAGATGGGTCTCTCCCATGAAGAAGGCGGTGGGAGAATGGAATTGTGAAGGAGATACTTGCTGAGATCCTCAGGCAAAAGGGCTCAGCCGCAGGTGCCATCAGCTCCCGCGCCTGGCACTGGCCGGGGCTCTCCTCCCCTCCGCGGCAGGGACCCTCACTGCCATCGTTGTGAGCTTCTGCTTAAAGCAGAGATTGTTCTAGAAAGTGAACTTGCTGCTTCTCCTTCCCTCTCCACACCCTGGAGGGACGGTATGAGCAGAGCTCTCACCTCGGCCTTGCTCAGCTCTTCCCCTCGGGTCAGCAAGTCTTCACTTCTCCTTCAGCACGGGCTTGGACCACAAGGGTCCTCCCGGCTGCTGGGAGGGTGGTGTGGAAGGAAACTCCTTGGCAGCGTGGGGACAGGCAGGAGAGCCCCCAGCATCCTGCCATGCCGGCTCACCAGGCTATGGGCAGGGTGACCTGCCCCAGCTGCAGCCCAGCCTGGAGTTGGTGCGTCGGCTAATAAAGTGCTTGGAGATCCTTCTGGATGAAAGGCACTAGAGAAACCTAAGTGTCAACCTGTCACACACCAGGGAGCACCTCTCCAGCCATCAGGGGGTTTGCTGATACCCCTCCCCTCCAGCACAGCTTGCCAGGGGCACCACTGCACCGTCAGATGCCCCGGGACCTGGGACGATGCTTCATGGTCCATTTAAGCTCTCTGTCCCACACTGAGGCTACGCAGGGTTTCACAGCTTTTCAGCAGGCACAGCTCCACACCTGGAGCTGCCAGACCAACTTCAGATCTCAAATTATGGGTCAATCTCCAGCGTGCCCCCTGCCACCGGCACCGGCCAAGCCCAGCGACCCACCATACAGGGCAGGCTCAAGGCTGAGATGGGCTCACCTGGAGGCTCGTCGCTCTGGGTGTAGAGGGCTGGACCTGTGTGGTGAGGACCTGGCAAGGAGAGGTAGCACCGCCAAGGGTGCCATGGGGCCAGGAGCCTCTCCAGGGCACCACTCCAGCAGGGCACAAGGAGACGTGAGGTCACGTGTGGCACGTCATCATGTGGCAGTTACTTCTTTTCCTTGCAAAAACACCCAAGGAGCAAACATCCCTCACTGGATACGAGATGCAGTGCTGAAGAAGATGAAACTAGAACACTAGCTTACTGATACAGCAGGACATGGGCTTATTTTAAAACAAATAATCTCTACTTTATGAAATGTATTATATATATCTCTCTATATCTATATGAAATCCACACACCTTCCTATGCACGCTTTAATTCCTTCCTGATTGATCTCAAATTTAACATCGTGACAAGGTTTAAGCAAGAATTAAATTGTCACTTTTTGGTATAACATTAAGAATCTTTGCACGCTGCCAAAGGCCATTCTGATCGGGTCCACAGAAAATAATAAAACACTTTATAATGTACTTCACCAATTTACAAAGAATTTAAAATCTAAAAAAATATACAAAGCAAAAATAAGTATGGTCAATATCAACAATTTTACCAGTCAGATCTTTTTCTTCATTTATATTTTCAGAATTCTGTTTATTATACTTGTGTTTTACAGGCAATGAAGAAAGGAATGGAGATTTTGTATAGTTTTCATCTGCTCAAATAAATATTAGTCCAATTAATATTCAATGAATCACTAGACTATTTTGCTACATCTAGCTGTACTTTGTGGGTCTGCACCAAACGATGTCTCTAAGTAGAAAGCATTCAGCTTCCAATGTTTATGTTTATTTATGTCCCTTTTACGTTGGTTTTGTAACTGAATTTTATTTTTATGATGGGTCAGATTACAATTGATCCGTTTACACGTTTATTAAAATACCACGTGCTGTGTTTCTCATGTTAGGGACTAAAGCAATTTGATTTATTTGCAACACAAGTATGATAAGCATAATGTTATTTTTCTAAACTAACCAGATGTACAATATGTAAATAGAAATGGCTTGTTTGCCTTTAAATGATAGAATGTTACCTGTACAAGAAGTTAATATATTGCACTTTGAAATGTAACATGCACAGATAACATATTATCAGATTTTTCAGTAGGCATCTAGTTTACTTTTGATTCCTTTTTTTTTTATTATTATTATTTTTGAACAAAGGTGGAACAAACAGAAATCATAGCCATCCAAAGCTTATAATGACCATTTTCTCATAATGGCATGGGAAATGTAAAATACAGGGTTGGTGCCGTTCACGCAGGCCTTTTTTTTTTTTTTTTGCCTGAGAACATCCAATAAAATTTTAACGTATGGAAACCTATCAAAATATGATTCTAAAATTAAAGATTTATACGGACCAAGTCAGTATATATTACTAGTCAACTGGGATCTAAGCTTATCTGTAATCTACTGTTTTCACAATTTATCTTTATAAAGTCTGATTAGTGCCAGGATCAAATACAACTTGACTTAGTCACGTGGTCTGTTCCTGCAGGTGGGGGCTTTCAAGAGAGTAAGTCGAGTGTGGTTTCTCCTTAAAGTGTACAGGAAAATCAGATATAAAGTATCAGCTGCCATCTATAGATATATGTATAGGGGTGTGTGCGTTTACTTTCAATTTCTTAAATCCAGGCAAGACACTGCCTTTAGTTCTGTGTGGTTATTTTTAATTAGCAGCTCCATTTTAAATGCCAGTTTTCGAGACTAAAGAGGCCAATGTCTGCAAGTATTTTTGTATTTAAAATAGTACAACAAATACAGGAAGTAGCATCAATATTGTACACTACCCAGGATTCAGCTCTTTCCTTAATAGAAAATGCCTTGAAAACATGAGGGATGGGAAATATAATGTTTTCATCTATAGAAGAATATTTCAGGGATTTATTCTTTTTTTTTTATTCTTTTTTTTTTTTTTTTTTTTGCATTTTTGAAGGACATACATTCTTCTTGGTTTTTGCTTCCAAATATAGTTTAAGGCTATTTGGTAAAGTATATACCAGATATCAGGCTCAATTGACAGGGTTTTCTCCTCACAGAAACTTCTCAAAACTTCACCTCTAAGGATTCGTATCTTGAAGCTACGCATGCTTTATCAGCTGTGCTCCAAAGACAGAACTCATGCTTAATACTACACGCCGTAGGAAAAAGAGAAGGAAAAAAGAAAAACAAAAGAAAAGAAAACAGAGTTGAAGCAATGTCAGATCTGCATAACCTACAATATTTCATGTTTTCACTCATCCGTCGGCCTGCAGGGCGCGTGGGATTTGGACTTAAAGTGCTCATCAGGTGAAGAACCAAAGTGCTCGAGTATAATTAAATAGCTGTTCTGCCTATGGCTAAATAGATTGCATTTGTTAAAGCAGGTGTGGAGGGGATTGGGGCTGTCTCTGTCTCACTGGGTTCAGACTGTTTTGACCTAAAGTTGTGTTCCGTAGGATTCAAACCGTGGAACCGTGGGCTGAGGGTCACTCATCTTATTGCGTCTTCACCTGAAGACTTCTAAGTGCTGGGTGGCTTGGTGGGCTCTGGAAGGTAGGTGAAGTAGAATAATTCCCTCTTAATTTGTTTTAAATTAAAGCCTCTTGACTGTGGTAGTTACCACTTCTCTCCTCTGACAGTATGAGGCTTGAAAATATATTATTTTCGTTATATTCCATGGCTGGAAATCACTTATCTCTTGAGTCGTGGGGTTTTTTTTTACCTCTGAAGCGAGCAAGACACTTATTCTTGCCATAAATGATACTGCATAGAAAAATAGTTCTAAAAAAAAAAAAACAACTGTAAACCACAGTTCACCTTTACCTTAACATAACCATTTAAACTTAGATATACTTACCACTCACATTCATATTTCTTAAACTGTTTACAACATCACAACTGGCATTTTAAACAAGCAAGATTTTTTGTTTTTTTTTTTTTTTTTTTTTTTCTCAAGGATACCCTGGAAACTCAATTGCTAGAACATTTTGAGAGTTTGAAATATTACATGTAGCGCAGCTTTTGAAATGAAAGAGAGAAGGTTTAGAAAAGAAATGTTAACACGGAAAAGAACCGTTAAAAAAAGCCATGAGTGTTCCAAAGGAGCGAGTATAACTTTTTTTTTCTTTACACATCTTGCTACAGAAGATCTAACTTTTTAAGGCTTCCGTTTTCCTTTCACCCATCACTCAAGTCCTCTTGCATTATAATTTTGCTTAGGTGCCAGAGTGTCGTTACACTGCTAACAGCAAACGTTTCTCAGTGGGCATTCCCACCACCACCACCACCAGACTTGCATGCTTCTTGGTTTCTGATGAACTTTGGAGTTTTAGTGGCTGGATATCCCTGTTCATCTCCAGAAACTTGACATGACATGAGAGGCCTAACGTTATTCTGCAGAAACAAAGATGAGAAGAGTGGCAGAGCACATGGGTAAATATGTTAGCTGGGTTCTAGGAAAAGAAACTGGAGGTCAGAGAGATAAATGGGTTCTTTCTTTCCTGCTCTTTACATTTGTAGCACCTTCTACTTGGATTAGCTAATGCCTCTAGTGAATGGTGAGATGCACCCATTTATAGTTTGTTATTCTTATCCCTAATTATCACACATTTTATAAAAATATAAATAACAAAAAAAGTAAGCTGGGTTCCATCTCAAGAGGTGTTTCTTGTTGTCCTCTGAGAATATATTGGATAAGTCAGGTCTTGACAAGCCCTATCCATTGTAGCTGATTGTAAGTCGGACAATAAATACAAAAAGAAGTCGTTCTTGCGGTGAGCTCAGCAAATTCTGAGGAAATCAAAAGCATTCCACTGTGCTTATGGCACAAAGAACACAACAGCGAGGGCATATTTAGTGGAGAGAATGAGACAAAAATTACCAGGTAAGTGACAAACTGTACAAGCATTTTGTTTAAAAAAGGAACTCTGCAGCATTCTGTCTTTAAAGCCGGGTTTGAGCCTCTGGGATGTAGATCTCGATGCTGTCTGCGCGCTCTGTGGCTGAATTCTGCCGGAAAGAGGCTGCTCTCTTGGCAGCCATGAGCCTTCTCCGGGCTTCTTGTCGCTGTCTGTCGGGTAGGTCCAGAGATTTTTCTCTCGTGATGGGGAATTTTCCTTTTGGGGGCTTCTTTGGTACAGGAGGAGGAACCTTTCTTTCTTCCTGCAATAGGGTATTAAAACCGAGGGTGACGGGCGTGCGGAAGGTACCGTCAGCAGGGCATGCAGCTCGAAGACGAGAAATGCAAAATACTGGTGACACACATCAAGCATGCTCAGTTTGTCCTCTCCGACTGATGGAATAGCTACCCACCCTAGGGGCACTGCCCAAACCCTCTCGTTTCAGCAACTGCCACCAATTCTGCACTCCTGGGCCTTAAAAAAAGGACTAGGCTTCCTTCCGTCTTCCTTGCACATGCAACCTGCCCGCCTCACTCACATATTAATTGGTTTAATTTTAGCTGACACATTATTACATTCATTATAAACAGAAACACACACTGGCTCTCCAATAAGAATTCAGCGCATCTGTGCGGTCCGATCAAGTGAAAAGACTGTCTAATATTAGCAGGACAGGATTTTTAATTAAATTAATCGTACTGAGTTTCGCCTCAGCTGGATATGAGGTAGCAGCTGTGTGTACATGTCTATTAGGTTAGTCTCTCCTCTACGAATTGCTAAATGGAAACATGCAAGCACCAACCAGAGAGAGAACATAGGGCTAATTGTTCTGCTTGCCAGCCTGGACCACTCTCAAGAAAATGATATTGAAGAATCATCGCATTATGAAGTGAGAGTCAGTAGATTTTGGTACCAAAGTAGCTGTAAATTGCTCTGCAGGTTTTAAATCAAGGATTGTCTTGAAGTATGAAATTGATATTTTACTCCATTTAGAGACTGAGAACTAGCATATAAAAGGCCTTAAAAAGATTATGCAGAATCCCAGAATGATACAATAGTTTAGGTTGGAAAGAACCTCTGGAGGTGATCTCATACAACCCCCATTCAAAGCCCACTTGAAATTAGATGCAACTTTGAAGTTAAAGCAGGTGTTTCAATATCATATTTAATACTGGACTGAATAGCCCCAAAGAGGGAGAATCCACAAATTCTTATGTATAGCATGGCTATTATGATTGATCTTTCTGCTGTATCACTTCTTAAAGTAGTACAGTACTAGTCCAGAGTATGGGCTGTTCCTTATGGAGAACACAGTTAATTTGATGCACAGCAGGATTCAAATAATACAAAAATTGAACTGATGCACCTATGGTTTTCAGACTCTTCATAGTCTTTTTTTTTTTTTTTTTAAACTAATTCTGATTCTACTACCACTGTGCTTTACCCAAGACTAAATAACTAAGGTTATTTAAGAACAGAGTTCTATACTCTCAGCTCAGCTGCAGCAGCCTAAGATGCTCTTCCCCATGAGAGCCAGCTTTTCCAGTATTTACTTTCTCTATTTCCTGTTCTCAGCCAGGAACATAAGGACTCCACTCCTACCATCTGATCTTAATTTTGTTTTTTTTCAACTTTCAGTTATTTCCCTCTTAGGAACATCACTGTTGCTGCCGCTATAATAATTTCTTACTTCCAGTTGTCACTAGTAAGCAAGAGTTGAAAACTCACCATCCACCAACCAGTTGGCTGAAAATTAAAATCCAAGAGGAGCATGAAGAAATGAAAGAGTTGTCAAAATGCCTCCTGATTCCTCCCAAACCAAACAAGTATTCACCTGAGGCCAACAGTACTGACTCAAACCAAATGCTGCCTTCATCTGACTGATACAATAATGGGCAAGGGAAGAGGGATGATCAAGGTGAGGGATGGAGCTCTAGAAAGGGGAAAGGCAGTTTCAGAATTACATTGCTCTCGTGGGCAATTTGCCACCTTTGCTTCATAAGCATCGTGGCTGGGGTGCCAGAGTGGGCAGAGTTACAGCACAGAGGTGCAGGCACTTTGCCAGCAGTACTCTTTGCCCCCAAAAACTTCTGTGAGCCAAGCTTTCGTTTGACCTACGCTACGTTCTGCCATGTGCTTTTATCTCACTCCTGTTTGAGGATCAGTTGTGCCCTGCAGGCAGGATTCAACACTGCAGCGTTCAGTTTCGAGCTGCCCCAAGTGTAGCAGAGTGCTGAGTTTATGCTGATTGACTTTTTGGAACATGCATCTTGATCACATGAATCCAAATAATTTGAACAAAAGTGTTACGGAGTGGACTGACTAAGCAAAATCCATTTGATTTGTTCTACAGTTCGTTAAAAAGAAAAACACCGTCACATCTGATGAAGGTTTCCGTGTATAAATTGGGCCATGCCAATTAGGCATCTTCTAGGGTTAGAAACCTATTGTATTTCCCTATTGTATTTAACATAGGAGATGGCAGGACTACAAACGGGGAGTAAATGGTATTGTCCGTGGTCTGCTTACCTTCCTTTCAGGTGATTCTATTATTTTCCATTCGTTGAGTTTCAACTGGTGCAGTTCATCAAACTTCATGCTGACGTCTTCAATTGAGAGCTGCAATAAGTCCCAGAAACCTGCTAGGTCCTGGGAAGTTGGTCTCGGCATGGCACTCGGGTCCTGTCATGGACAAAGGAGAGAATATCAATAAACACCCAATGTGGCAGGAAAGCCATCCCACCAGGTGACATTGCTACCATGCTGAGGCTTACGTGGGTGTTAAGTGGTGCTATGTGCACAAGATTTCATGGGGCAAACACTGGTGGCAACAATTTAGCAAGGTGACCCTTCATTTGACCATCAACCTGATCTTAATTCCATAGGATACAGACTCGTAACCCCATGTTCTATGAGCACCAGTACTAGTTCAAGAAGACAGTTTTGTCACTTTGATTAAATAGGTTTAGATTTTTAAAGATCTCTGTGAAGATGATAAACATCTCTTCCCTTCCAGTGCAGGAAGAAGCAGCTAAGATGATCTACACAATGAAGTTGGGTGAGATAGAGTGGAAACCAAGCCAAAAGGATTCTGGATCTCCCCCTTCCTGGACAAAAAGCTGTAGTGATTAGTTTACTATGTTACAAACACTGGTGTTATTGCTGAAGGAATTTTACAAATTGAGTGGACAAAGACACTGCAGATATTGAAGGCAACCCCACATAGTTGCCTAAAAACTGGGAGATAATTCAGCATTTCTATTGAATTTCTGCCTCAAATTGCACATTTCTAGTGGTCTTACACTGGGAATTGCTCCTCAAACTTGGGTTTGCAGATGCCACTGGGGGTTGGGTGCCTGGAGCTGGACATAACTATGTGCATTGTCTCCCATACCTAAAGCTCTGTGGGAATCCAGGCCATGAATCAGCCTAAAAGACTTAGAAGTCCTTTTCATTAGAAGAAAGTCTCCCTTTCCATAGGGAGTTTCAGGTACTTAGGAGAACTGGCCATACAGATTATAGCAGGCTTCTGGGAAACATGATACAACTCTCAGTTAGTGTTTACTGAAAACAACTTAAGTGGGTAGATCCCAATTTACTCCCAAACTATTTAAAATATCTGTCAGCAGTATCAGTTGCTCTGCAGAGGTCAATATCTCAGGCTTGAGGAACCTACTCCCTTTGTGAAATTTGTTGGGACAGTCCCACAGCAACGTATCTTCTCTTGCAATCTGCTCTCTCCAACCTGGTCTCTTCAGTATACCTCTCCCCAGCTTCCTCTGACCACCCACAAAATGAGGCCACTCATTGAAACGCTGCTGCTTTCTGAACCAAGGCTAATTGCTCTTCTAGACCTTTGCTTGCCCCATTGCTCATGATGTTTGGGAAGATCACAGCCTCCAGCATGGCTGCTCACACGGTGTGTGGTGCATTGTGTGGACACAAGAGGGCTGCCTCCTGCTGCTGCTGTGGCTGATGGATCCACAGTCCACGGCTAAATGCTAGCACAAACCATCACTAAGTTTTGAAAAGATCGGTGTAAACCTGTTTCTTCAGAAGCTGCTCATTTATTTGCATCTTATTTGGAATTCAGCTTTGCAGCCCTCCTTCTGAAGGAAGCCTAAAACAAGCAAAAAGTACCTCAGCCGTTTTTATGCCTGCAACCATGACATATTGAGCGATGATCTCATGAGCTGAGCAGGATCTGTGCTGACTGGAGTATGGAGGAGGACACTTCAAAGGAGAAACAGGGTTTCACAAGAGATGATGTGAATAATGTAGAAGGGAGTAGTTATGAATCAGTGATGCTTTTCCCTAGCAGTTAGCAGGAAGGGTACACTGTAGGAGAGAGCCAGCCAGATTCTTAAAAAACACCTTAATTGAAGCTTATATTTTATGAATTTACCCTAAGTGAGAGTCTTTGGTGAGAGATCTTAACCCAGAGCATAATGAAACCTGTCCCTTGACGTTGCCACCCATAGGTGATGGGTGAATTCCCTGCTTCAATTCCAGTTTGAGTAAGCATATTCCTCTCCCCAACCCCTCACTGCACCTTGAATTGGCAGAAGTAAATGTTCCTGTTCTTTTATCCTACATTTATGCTTATTGCTGTTGATGACTGCTAGAGAAACTGCTGTGTGGTAGCCCTGTAAGTGCGAGATGTTTTCAAGCCAGGGAATGCACTATCTGGCTGCTCCCTGGCAGCGTTCCCGTGGGGCACGGAGATGCTGCCTTAGGAGCGTATGTAAGCCTGCTGTGGATACGTGCTAAGTGACTGTTTTAACAACAAACTCTGTCATTAGGCACAGGAAGAAAACCCTCAAAAAACAGGAATGAGCTAAAAGCACAGTTCTGCAGTTGCTGCTTTCTGCAGAGCCCCATTGCTGATTTAATGAAGCTAAAGAATATTCAGAGCCTAAATCTTCCGAGTGGGATAAAGCTGCTGTTCCGGAGTTCAAAGGTTTATTATCTAAATAATAAAGAATAAGAGAAGAATAAAACCTTGCCAGTGCTGTCTGCGAAGCTGTAGATTTCTCCTCGTGCTCCTTATGGCTTTTGCAGTAATGAATTGTTCGCGCTTCCCAAGAGCTGCCGGCCGCGCTGAGCGGGAGCTGCGGTGATGCTCTCCAGCACGAGTGCTGGACCCACTTCAAGATAAATGGAGTGGAGTGGAGGTCAGGCTCTCCAAATCTTGGTTTGCATAGCTTAATCAATCAGGTAATGGAGGGCACTTTGAAATTTGCAGTGAGGAACTTTTAGACATTGATGGAGATTTCCTTCTTTGGCTACGAAACAGATGACTAGATTGGGAGCGCACGTGATGGGTTTGATATTACAGACGTGGTCATCTCCTGCTTGCCTGACTTTGCAGATTTCCTCTCTCACTCTCTAACAGCTATTAAAATTCTTGTTTTGACAGAGTCTTTGAAGTGGATAATTGGATTCTTTCCTAATGAGGACCATATATCTTATCATTTTCTATCAGAAGGTAGGACATTTTTGGCATGACTTTCTCAGTAAAATTTGATTGCAGTTTCAGGAATTCTGGATCTCTAACTCTATGGATGGAAAGCAGAAAGTAGGTGTCTGCAGAGTGAATGTTTCGCCTTAAAAATTTATGTGGTGAACGCTAACAAGTAAAAAAATGTATCTAGCCAGACATATAGGTCATGTCTGCTCTTGTGCACACAACAGAATTCAGAGTTTTTAATGTAAGAGGTGTAGGGATAATCAAAAGGTGAAAGTGATGCTTGACTTTCAAGTGACCCGCAGAACCACCACCAGCCATAGCTAGAAGAGTTACGTTCTTCTATTGATTAGTGTTGTCTATGTTTGTGCCACTGATGGCAGCTGTCATATTAATGAAGATAACATTTAGAATCAAATTAGTCCCTAATGAACTTCCAGAACAATAGCAGTAACTCTCACAAGTAATATACTGCATCTGTTCCTTTAGCCCTAGGACATCTCATATATAATTGGCAATGCAAATTATGAAACCCAATTTTATGAACATTATGCATATCCCTATTTCCAAGATCAGTCCTATTTTCAGATAGGTAGAAAGCTGGATCACCTATTCTTTGCTATTCTGCAGTTTTACTGCTCTCCCTCACTGTAATGCAAAAACCTTCTCATTTCTTACCAGAAATATACTTACTATTTTAGAGCATTACAAAAATAAGCCATATTATGTCTCAGATTAGTCTCAGAAAACTTGCATTTGTTCCTTTCTCATTTTTTTTCTTTAACAAACAGAGCAAAGGAAGAAAAGACAAAAGACAAAATGCAGCCAGACTGAAATTACTGACATTACATGTTTGCTTTGACAAAAAAATGCACTAACACCATACACCATATCTAAGGATTAAGTTTAAAAAAAAAAAAAAAAAAGAAAAAGAAGAGCAGTAAGAAGAAATATGAGACATGAAAATGATATCTTAGAATGCTTCTTGGTGCACTACATTTGTTTTGGTTGTTGCTTTTGAAGTAAAAGTATTACATGCTAACATTTCAATTTATGTTTTGTATAAAGAGCCTTAAACTCTTCAAGAATGGCCAGACATGGTGACTTACCAGATTCTGCTGACAAAGCCAATAAAATTGCTGGAATTTCTGAGACATGAGGAGCTGAGCACTTCCAACAGCACTTCGGATCTTACCTAGGACTAAGCATAGAGACAGCTTATTTAAATGCAAAATCAAGCTCAAAAAACCATATATCTGAAATTACTCCTTATTTTATAAGGGAAGCAAATATTTGGTTTGCTCCTTGTTATTATATACGTAAAATATTTTTGAAAAAAATGGAGATATAGAAAAGCTCTGTGGCACCTTTCCCTTTGGCAATAACAAATGATAGATTAATAACTCAGAACACTAAGACCGTATTTACTTAAGGAAGTAGAAAAAACCCCCAGGGAATATAGACAGCTTCCTGCAGTGGGCATACATACATATGTTTTTGAGAACAATCTTAAATTTCAAAGTAAATGACAACACTGTCAGTGGACTTGCCATTTACAGTGTGTATAAGCACCAAGGAAAGGGACCAAATTCATTTTATTTGACTTTGCTTCCAAGAGTCATCTGTCTAAATCAAAATTTTTGGATGCTCTATAATCAGTAATCTGAGCTCATCAGCTCAGCCACGTTAGGCACTTATTTTTAGATGAGCTGAATCTCTTCTTGGAGATGCCTCAATAGTTTCTTTCTATTGACTGGCTTATCCCTAGAAAACTAACTCCTCTTGGACTCCCACATTTGCTGGAATAAATACCATACTTTGGTGTGGTACATACTTTCCTACACCTCCTTCCCACACTTCCTTTCCTACTCTTCCTTTCCTTCACATCCTTCTCTACACTGAAAAAGCAACACTTTAAAAAGCATTATAAGCTGGGGTTTCAATGGAAGATTGAGTTTATCCAGGAAATTTCCAGATCTTTAAATAATGCTTAGGGGAAAGACAGAGTGAGGCAGGGGCAGGGAATTACTCTGACATCCTTTATTTCAATTTGAGGAAACCAAATTGATAATTCAAACAAGATGCAGAGGGTGGAATGAAGCAAGATAGTACAGCAGACCTGATCTGCAGCCTGTGATTTAGAAAACATGAAACTCTGTCAGGGTTTAACCTTTTTTAAATAAGGAGAGGTCTGGAAAAAAATATTTTGAGAACAGGTAATACATTTTGATTGTGCTTTCTCTAGACCAGTGAGACACCAGCTTAAAGATGCTTCCATAAGAAGCAGGAAGAAATAATTTGGAAGTTTTGGAAGAAGGTTCCAGTTCTGTTGAAACATACAAACTCTGTGACTTTAAACCCATGTGTTAATTTGTAGAGCTATGCCTCTCAAACTCCATTCCATTTTCTGTTAAACAAACAGTCCAGCTGGGCCACAACAGTAAATTAAACAGCAATATGCATAATTCATCAGTCCTGCGTGGCACCATTTGTGAAAGGGTTAAGTGGTTCAGGGCTGCATGAGTAATTCACTGGGGTTTTGTCAGCCAAATGAAATAAAGCATTTTAATTGGTTTGGGGTCTTTGATCACCAAACCCCTCGCTTTCTTCTATATTGACATGTGGAAAGCAATGTTTTGGGTGTTAAAAGCTGAACAATGTAAAAGCATACAAATACCTGAACAAACCCATAAATTAAAAAAGAAGTGTTTCGTTTGATCTGAAACAAGTTGCCTTGATTTCCTTTTCATAAATTTTAATAATGGCAAGGACTTATAAATGACAAACAGCCTTGTATCCTCCTTTTCCCTTGGTGCTCTATAGCTCAGGACATAAGAAAACTCCCAGGGTGGAGTCAGCATCCCTTCTTTCTTAGGATGGGGAATTATGTTGTAGCAGGAATTGCCTGTTCTGTGCTGTGTTCAACTATTTACTGAGCAGAAGGAAAGTGAGGATGATGCTGTAGGCTGATGGTTTGTCTCATAGTGAATAAAGTTCCGTTTTAGTTTCCTCTGTTGAATTTTATTTTTCAAAGCTCAAATATATAGACTGAGTAAGGGGCACTGGTTTTAGCCCTACTGCAGAAATGTAGATCTTCACAGAATCTGTATGTGACTCATATTTTCTAGCAAATCTTACAGTTACCCCAACCCCCATAATTAAGTAAACCTTTGTTTTATCTTCATTATCCTGAAGGATCATGTCCAAAAGCTTTGGTGATTTAAAGCCCAGTCAGACGAGACGAGACTCGGGCACTGGCAATGCAGCATTTTGATGTGACACCCATCCTTCAGGGATGCAAAATGGTGGTTCTGGGCTACTTGCACGTGTCACTGCATCACAGTGGTGAATACACATGTATAATTACAGCCCGACCATTTACTAAATATCTAACTCTATTTCCATTTCAATAAGTAAGTCAGACGTAATAAAATATAGAAGTTAGAATCTCTCATATTCATGCTACTCTGCTTTGCTGTAATTAAATTAAAGTATTAAAACACTTCAATTCATAATCTTTAGCACAATATTAATAGACAGCCAAAGCCTTGTTATTAATTTCATGCATTGGGGAATTATTCTGATGAGTGCAGATTGATTATCTCCATGAAAGAATGATGAACGTTAGAGACTGGAGAGATTGAGATGTTTGGTGATGCCTCGAAGATTTTGCTTGTAAATAAATGATGATAAAATCTACCAACACATATAAATACATATAATTTTCACACAATCCATATACCTCCCTCTGCTAAGATAATATTTACTCGAATGTGAGGAAAGAGTCACACAACTTTAATTCTGCTCCCTGAAGCGTGTGAAGCACTCTAATTTTGTTGTGTGGTCCTGTATGGCTTCTACTCTGAAGCCATAGAAAACCCTGACCATGACTTCAGTAGAAGCAGATTCAGGATTTATATCCTGGTTAGAGATTGTGTAAATTGTCTGTATACAACATGCACAATTAACAGATTGGTGTCTTTTCCCCTGCAATAAGTATATTAGAAAATTGCAAGTAATATATAAGTGTTCTATTGCTCGAGAAATGCTACAAAATCTTGCAACTGAAAATGGTTTCACATCACAAAGGTAGAGGGGGAAAAGGTGGATCTATATTGATGGAACCAAGATTATAGTCTGATGCTGTAACTCTGTTCTTGACAGGTTAAAAGCTTTGCTCAATTGTGCCGCTGCTGCACCAGCAACAAGAAACTACTAACAATCAATCTGCTTCTGACATTCATTACTGTTTATTTAAATGATGTGTTTTAATTTAAATTTTCATCCCATTTGATTGTTCCGTATTTTTTCTATACCTGTAAATAAATTGCTCCACAGACAATCTGAGAAAATATGCCTGGAGAGAAAAAAAAAGAAAAGTATTCAAACTGGCATTTAGACCGTCCTCTTAACTCAAAGCAGGGCATAATATTTGTCTAATCTCTAAACCTAAATTAAATGGAAATGTATAATGCTCAGAGTGAGATGACATTTCAGGACAGCAGAGCCCCAAGTTGAGAGTGCTCTGGAGGGTGGGTAGAACAATGGGGTCCCTGAGCACCAAGTGGGACCCCGTGCAAATCCGCTTTATACGTGGCTCAATGGAGCTGAGTTCAGAGAGGAGAAAATTTGAGCAAAGCAACACAAACACTAGGAGGAATTCTCGGTTTCCCCACTATGGGACTGTCTTTTATTGACTTTAAAGACTGTTTCAGGGCAATTAAGACATTCTGCAGTCATTCTTAACACTCCAAATGTAAATTTCAATAGCTCCTGAAGGATGAGTTTGTGAAAAGCATTAGGAAATTATGTTAGTAATTTTTCTTTGGATAAAGGATAACTCCTATTTGGTCAAACAGCTAAGAAAGCTTTTATGGATGATTAATTGACAAATATATTAAAATAAAGTGGTTATGGGGTGTGGTGGGTTTTTTTTCCCCTGAAGTATGGGAGATTTAACTCTATGTTTTCTGTTGCTATTCAGCTGTATTAGTAAAGCCCTTGCAGTACTGTGGAAATACCAGCCAGAGGGTTAGCAAGGGAAAACCCAGCATCTGTGGAACGAAGGGGGGAGAAGGGTTTGCTCTTTCTAACACCTTTTCTCCACTAGAGATCACTGCACTGTGTAGCTGTGCCAGCAGAGCTCCTAGCCACGATGCCACAGACACCAGCAAAACAACCTTTCTGCTGGGAGAGTTTACACTAAATTAATTTTGTGGACCCTATCTTTGGATTTTCATACCATACAGAGTAAACTCTGTGTGGCTGTTCTCCATTTGACACGGTTTCAGTGGCCAAGCATGTGGCATTCAGAAGCCCAGGATGTCTTCTGCTTCCCTCTGCCAGACCTTGCCTTCAGGCTGGGCTCCCCCCCTCCCTGCTCCCATCGCAGAGCTCGTGGGTGGCAGAGTCCTGGCCCTCCTGGTCCTCAATAGCTTTGTGACAACTGAGAGTGTTTTTCTTGTCATCACCTCCACACTGGTAATAGCCAAACACAATTTTCAGGGTGTAAAACTGAAACTCCAGTCAGCACCCTGGAGAAACACTTATCTTTTCTTGAAGGCACCCTGCTGGTGCAAATGATCAGACGGTTTACCTTGGGAACAGTTACAGCCACATATATATATTTTTTTTATACGTATATATATGTGTGTGTGTGTTATAATAAACACTGAGAACACAAATAACTGCCCTCACAAGCAATATATGAACTTTGCAGAGAGACCAAAATACAGTTCATGGCAACTGACCAAATAAACAAATTCTGTGAAAAGAAAGAGAGAGAGGTTATTTTTTGCTGCAATGATTATCTTCTCCTTTTCTAATACCTGATGAGTGAAGTTCTTAAAACAATATTATGGCAGAAAAGCTACAGTGAAAGAAAAAATCAATATAGCAATCAGACAGCTTTCTGTGATCTCAGGGCTATTGTGTTAACGCAGAAAATGAAATTGTTTTCTAAAATGCAGTTCTATTTTAACTCTTCCCGTGATTAAAATAAAATAGAAATGGTGTCATAAAGACAGACTTCTCCTATGAGATAGCTATATTTGGTCTTCAGGTACAATTAATATACCCAGGCCAAAAATAACTGATTCAGCATTAACAATGACAGTTTGAATGTGCAATCTTTGCTCTGAAGTGTTTTGGGAATAGTAGCTCCTGCTGTAAGATGGAAAAAAAACAGATACAGTTGCTTCTGGATCCCCCATTTGCGTGTATTTCCTTCAGGGAACTGCCAAATGCTTAAATATGTCAAGATACATTTCATGCTGGGATATCATTAAACTTTAGTTCTTGTGGATACATACCTTTCAACTTCCACAGCTCAAACTGGGGATACAAAATGTGTCAAAGACTCAACAGGAAAAAAAATTATTCACCCTGCAATTTTAAAATACTGTGAAGCTCGTTCCCTCAGTGAAAATAATTCTTTGATAACTTCCTTTCACTTGATGTGAGATATACTAGGTGAAGGGATACCATCTCAAAGATAATGCAGTCTGGAAATTATTTGAGGAAGATCTCTTGGAATGAGTCACACAAAATTGGAAGTCTGGATGTCACTTTTTAAAAATAAACAGAAGACAAACATCTGATTTTGGGTACGCTATATAGACCTATTCTATAATAACTTCTCTAACCTATTAGGGAGGTCAAATGTTCCCTCAAACACAAGTAATTAACCTATTTTTGCTAGTTTGGAAAGGGGATTTCAAAGGTGCATTTCAGTTGTGCTTTAGTAACTCTAAAGGAATTGCTCTTTTTTTTTTTTTCCCTTACAGAGTCACTCTGCAAAAGGGGAAACAAACCCCTGATATTCTGTTTTGTTTTTTGACTGAAACAGGCAACCTTAGAAGCAGGTGCTTTGAGATACTTAGTGATGGCAGAGAAATGACAGTAGGCAGCAGTGCAAAGATTTGGAGAATTGAAAAATAAGATGCATACGATAAAAAGAAGTATTAAAAAAATAACTATTATGAAAGAGGGCTCGGAAATCCTCACACAGCCTAAACAAAGCAAAGTATTTTGTTATTTGTACTTTAACAGCCCCTAGAAGGGTATTAAAGTCTTCAAAGTGTCGGTGCAAAGGTAAAATTCTCAGCTCAGCTCTGCCGTGATGAAAAGAAGGACAAAAACCTACACTCAAAAGCACTGGAGGCTGAAAAAACCCCCAACCTCATGCTTTCCCCCTCCCCAAATCCTATGTTGTTACTTGGCATGACTTGCACACAATATAGTGGAGAAATATGACTGTAAAATAAAATAATAAAAAAAAGATGGGGTAAAAATGTAGACATTCTTTCTTTTGAAAAGGACAGCACAAGAAATAGAAATTGGCCTTTTAGTCACCATGCAGGCCTGGCCCAAGACCTGAGGGTAGATCATAGCAAGAAGTCATTGAGGGGGGAAAAAAAGACAATCAGGAAAGAGTATTGGGAGGCAAGGGTAAGATTCGTGAGAGTGCAAGAAAAGATGCTAGTAAGAAAACTTAGTATGAACTAATTTGTGATCTGAGAAAATCTCATCTGAGACAATAATTCAGATTGGCAGGGATTGAAATATTTATAAAACTGAGCCTGAAGAACAAGGATAATTGACCTCAGAGGGAATCACAGGGAGCTGGCTACTGAGTGCTAGGACCACTTTGATATATTACTATCATTAGTGCTGGCTTGGATTTTGTTCCAAAATAGTCTACATTATTTTTCACTTTATCCCATCACTCCTTTCAAGGTGTCCACAGGACGTGAGAGAATAATAATGATTCTTGACAAAAACGTAATAAGAAAATGCAGCTGAACTATCTAATATTGCACATGCCTGTGTAAGTGCAGAAGGGCTTTAACTATTGCTCTTGCCCACTCCTTCTGCTCCTCCAACAGACCCTTTCTAGGGGTGCAGAAGTGCCTGTAAAGGAATGAAAACGATTTTAAACATGACTGTTCTTTAATAAGAGGCACATATTGTCAGGTTTTGGGAAAATGGCAAAAAAGGTTCATGTAGGACCACCTTGTGTGCTCTGAAAAAAAAGGTCAAGCAGTGGAGCCACAGAGGTGAGTGGGAAGAAAGTGCCAGTGGGATCTGTGGATGGAGCTATTGCACCATTTGAGCCATATCTAATACCAGACTTGGGCTCCTCTGCTACTTCCACAGACCCTGACTCTGGGAGATGCCACCTTGCACAGTCAGTTGCAGAACAGGAGTCACATCTAAGGGTTCTGCAGAGTGTCTGTGCTACTGCAAAATGGGTATGGAAAAACCAGACCGCAACTTCATCCTAACAGATTTCTTATTTTAGCAGACACCCATAAGAAAAAATACCAAAATGTTCTTACTTTCTTCAGAAAGATCATTTTCTTCTGCTTCTCTTTCCATTTCTTTACACCATCCTTCCATTCTCTTAGTTTCAGTATGTAGCAACTTCATAAACCAAGATCCGTCCCGCCGACAAGGCGACATTCGACCAGTCTCTACTGTCTCCATGGCTGGTTCTAGCCAGGGTTCTGGTGGTGGAAGGTTTGTGGTATCAACTGGGGTCCTATAATCTTCTCTGTAACTGAACAGTCCCTGTGTCCTTACAGTTCTCACTGCGCTGTATTGGGTGGGTGTGCTGGGCTCTGAGTGCTGCTGGAATGAAGAGCCAAACTGAAGTCCCTTGTCCTCCATGGTGATGTGTCCTGGAAAGCCCTCCAGTTCCAGGTCAGCCTGGACAGCTGCTGTTACACTGTTTGAACGCTTGAATCGTCCGTGTCTTGGGGAAGAGGGAAGAAAGAAAAGAGATTGAGACACAGAAATACATATGTGATTATACAGAGGCATAGAATAATGTTTCAGTGAACGGATTCTGCTTTCCTCCTTGGACTTTATGCTAAATATTTTTTCTTTGTGCATATCTCACTAAAATAAGACAGTGACTAACAACAAAGAGGAAAAGCCAAAATGCATAGTGGCATAATTGATCTGAGTAAAGATATAAAAGAAAATAATTTAAATTATCTCTGGAAGTAACTATTGATTTATTCTCATACTACAAAATACCATGTATCATTACTAAATGAACTGGAAATAATTAGCAGAACTGCAGGG
Organism: Scolopax mira; assembly: GCA_004320125.1. Classification (NCBI taxonomy): domain Eukaryota; kingdom Metazoa; phylum Chordata; class Aves; order Charadriiformes; family Scolopacidae; genus Scolopax; species Scolopax mira. Next base: position 13,286 of record BJBW01002976.1, on the reverse strand, counting down.
TTTCATCTCCTGATAGAAATTTGTAAAGTACATGTACAGAAAAAGTCAAATATTAAGAACCGTAATTAGATAAAATCTGAAAATCTGCTACGTTAGGACTATTGAGAATCTTTGAATAAAAGAAAAGTAGTAGCAGCAGGCTTAAGACTGTGGCATTTTTTACTTGCCTCATAGGATGGCCATTAAATGTTGATTTTCTGTTATGATACGCCACCGAATAATGACATTTTAGAAAACCTTTATGTTAAAAAGTTAGGTGGAGAAGTAAAGATTATTTGTGAGATCTTTTCGCATCGGAGTCTATTGTTTCAAATTACTTCTAGTCAATGATGGTAAAAGGCAATTAGCAGCCAGATACTGTCTGACAGCTGCCTTGAAATGAGATAATGGTCCCAGTCCAGTGCTTAAGAGGCAGTGCCTGCCAGGGATCACCCGTGGGTAGTACATGGCCGGCAGTTTTACAAAGCTAGAGAAGGACTGAACAAGCATAAAAGCTGATTCTGGATTAGGATAAAGGTACCACGGGTTACATCCTAACCATTATATCCCCTGAGTAGGGGGGGAAAGCCTGGAAGAGAATGAGGGGTCCTATCAAAGGAATAATATTCCATTATGAAGCTCTTTGAATTATTTTTTTGCGAATAATTCAATTTTATTAATCCACTGCTTTCAACCTTTCGCTTCCTTCCCTCCGATTAAAAACTGGAAAATTAACTAAATATTAAGCAACTGCTAAGTAATCTGTACGAATTTTATCAAATGACCAGCATGCATATAAGAAATTTGGCTTTGTGAATAATTTAGGAGCAGCGCTTGACAGATGTTTGCTATTAACTCTGTTTACAAATGTGTGTTGTGTTATGAAAGACTACAGATTTTTGTACATGCTTGAATTACCGTTTTTCATCTTCCACTTGCACTCCAACAGAGTGGTATTCCCGTAGGCCTCTGCTTTCAGTATCTGAATCAGTTGCTGTTTCCACCTAATTCAACACAAAAGATACATCTGCAGAGTGAGCACCGACAACTCAGCACTATTTCTCCCTGCATTCATTCAAAATTAATTATGCATTTTCTATCTTACTGCTAAGAAACACCTAGCCCAGTAAAATAAACGAAACAGGTATTCGGCCTGGTACCCCTGGTTTTGGTGCTGTGTTTTATAAAGCTTTGCACAAGTATTTCTGTTCTGCTGTGTAATTCCCTATTTCAAACCTAAGCAGATGCAATTACTCAGTTCAGTGGATGCAGGGAGTACGCTGGGTCTGGAAGAGATGTTCGTAGAACGAGGAATCCACAGGATACCCCCTTTTTATATTATTGTAAAACAGTCTCATTATGGTCCTTGATTTACAAAATAAAATAAAATCTCAAGTAGCCCCATAAACTTGCAAGTGATAAAAAGAAATGCCGCAATGAAATTTTATCGACAACTGCGTTGACAAATATAGAACCATTGAAGTGACGTGAGGGATACAGCAAAATGCCATCTCTCACCTTTTTTAATAACATGGTCCCGAAAATGCTATATCAAGCAAGTAATTTATGCACTTTTTATAGTATTCCCATCTGAAATACACTTACTGAAATATATTCACAGTGGAGTTTTCTTCATAACTGAGACCATGTTGCTTTTGCAAGTTTCTGTGGGATTTTATGTAACGCTCCCCACCACCACACCGCCCCCAAGTCTTTGACACAGACATAAGGAGTGCTGCAGTATGCAAATTATACAGAACAGAGGGGGAGTCAGGAAAAAAGAAACACAGTAGAGAAGACTTCCTTTTGAATGATGCTCTCACTGTTAAAAGAAATAATATCAGCAATCAGTTTTTCAATGTGCACACTCCATGTGTGCATTCAGAGCATCTCCTATGGTGACGAGAGGGCAACTGTCCCCCTTGCAGCAGCCACAGGCATCTCTGGAAGGAGCCCAGTGGCCTTTGCAGCTTCTCTCAGCTGCACAGTCCCAGTCCCAGTCCCAGCAGGTTTCTGGAAGGATGCAGACAGAAGGGGGAGGAGGATGGGAAGTGAAGGTACATGTGGACTATACTTCTTGAAGAAGCCACTTGCTAGTAACTTCTCTTTCCATCTTCAAGCAGTAGTTCCATGTACACTTGCACGGGAGAGAATTCCAGCCAGTGATCAGTACACAGTCATATCTACCTGAGTGTTTGTCTTGGAGGTGTTCATGAAAACAGCTGGTGCAGGAACCCTTTAGTAAATATCAACAAAAAACTCAACTGTTCAGTGCAGCATGAGGCACAGGTTTGTCAAAATCTCTGGATATCAGTGTGGCAACTGTCAGGGAAAGACACATTTCCCAGCGATTCCATTTATTCTGCATGAGGTTGAGCAGAAAGCCAGTGCTGCTCTCTGTTTCCACCTCGGCAGCTGCATGGAAACTGGCTACATCCACTTGGGTGGGCAGCGCATCGAGAGAATTAAGATATCAGACTTGGTAACCGTCTCCAGGATTTGGTATCACCAATATAAAAAGAAAGATCCCTCCTGACATTGGTAGTGACAAAAAAGCCTCAATCACAGAGGTAGGTAGGTTCCCTCTTTTTTGGGGAAAAAAAAGAGGCACTACAACCAACTGAAAAACAAGCAAGTTGGTTTCCTAGTTAAGGTAGGTCTTGGCAGCAACGTGGGTGAGAAGCTTAAGCTGTACCATGAGGGTCACCCTCTCCTGAAAGAACATTGCTATAAGTAGAAGAGCTATAAGGTCCAGTTTCTTAATGCAAGAGACATCTATCAGGAAAGACACTATTATTTACAGCATAGAAGGGCCCGAGAGAGTCTTTAATAGCAAATTCAAGTTTAAGCAAGGAACTAGCCATGGAAACAAAGTACTGGCTGTGACAGAGGGTAGAGGATGAATCTTCTGCAGAGTATGTGTTCAAAGAAAACACAGTGGAAGGTAACCATGTGACAGGCAGAATGTCCCAGCGATGAGCACAGTACCTCTCAGGGCAGTCACAGGGAACAGGGTTTTCCTTTCAGATCTCCTGCCTCAGAAGTTTCACATATAATAGACAAAACTGCCAACCTGGACATTATGAACAGTAGATAGTCAGGGTGATTTTGAGGCTGCATCTCTCTCCTTACAGAAGCTGGAGAAAATGTCAAAGTACCATGACCAGTTAGCCAAAGGCTGGAGGAGAGACTGGGCCTTTGGGCACAGCCTTACATGGTGGTACTTCTGACAAGGTCTAATGAGAGTGTAAAGTCACGGTATAGTTGCTTGTGAATGGCAATCCCAAGGCATGGAAAGAGTCATTGACTCTCTCTGGGTTCTTGAAGCTTCTTCACACCAGGTAAGACGCTGATGCTGATGGCATGATGAAGTCAGCACACATGGATTTCTCTGCACCACAGCTGGGATGATGTTGGACAGCCAACATGGTTCCACTAAAGGCAAGTTTTGCCTGATAAATTTGGTGACCTTCTACAACAGAATTACAGCATTGTTAGATAAGGGAAGAATGACTGATATCATCTACCTGGACTTGTGGAAAGCATTTGATACTGTCTCACACAACATCCTTGTTTCTAAAATGGAGAGACATAGATATGTTTCTAAAATGGAGAGATATGGACTCAGTGAATAAAGAACTGGCTGGATGGTCACACTCAAAGAGTGTGTCTTGATGTCCCTGTGGAGACCAGTGATGAGTGGTGTTCCTCAGGGATTCTGCATTTGAACCAGTATTATTTAAAATATTTGTTGAAGATACGAACAGTAGGATTGAGTGCACCCTCAGCAAGCTTGTGGATGACACCAAGCTAAGTGGTGTGGTAGATATTCCAGAGGAAAGGGATGCCATTCAGAGGAACTTTGAGGGCCTAGAGACTAGGCCTGTTCCAACCTCATGAAGTTCAACAAGACCAGGCAAGGTCCTGCCCCTGAGCTGGGGCAATCCCAAACATGTACACAGCCTGGGCGATGAGTGGATTGAGAGCAGCCCTGAGGAGAAGTACCTGGAGGTGCGTGTTGATGAGAAGCTCAACATGATCCAGCAATGTAAACTTGTAGCCCAGAAGGCCATCTACATCCTGGGCTGCATCAAAAGAAGCATGGCCAGCAGTCAAGGGAGATGATTCTCCTCCTCTGCTTTGCTCTCCCACCTGGAGCAACTGTGTTCAGCTCTGGGGCCTCCAGCATAAGAAAGCCATGGACATGCTTGAGGAGGCCCAGAAGGGCCACAGAGATGATCATAGGAGAGCTGAAGAAGCTCTCCTTTGAGGACAGGTTGAGGGAGTTGGGGTTGTTCAGCCTGGAGAAGGCTCCAGGGAGACCTTATAGCAACCTTCTAGTACTTAAAGGGGGCTTACAGGAAAGATGGGCAGCAACCCTTTATCAGGGAGTGCAATGATAGGACAAGGGGTAACAGTTTTAAACCGAAAGAGAGATTTAGATTAGATATTAGGAAGAAATTCTTTACTGTGAGGGTGGTGAGACACTGGAACACGTTGCCCAGGGAAGTTGTGCATACCTCATCCCTGGAAGTGTTCAAGGCCAGATTCGATGGAGTCTTGAGAAACCTGGTCTAGCTGAATGTATCCCTGCCCATGGCAGGGGAGTTGAAACTAGATCTTTAAGGTCCCTTCTAAACCAAACCATTCTATGATTCTGTTCTATGATTCTATTGAACTAGATCCAAGGAAAGGACCAACATCATTACTTCCATTTGTGGGATTGTTGATCAAGATCATTGAACTTATTTGGATGACCTGCAGCTCCAGATGATGGTGTCAGTGATGCAGGCACAGGTTCTGCAGCAGTACAAGCTTGAAGGTTTGACAAGGCAAAAGAGGCTTATGGGTGGGGAGGCTGAAGAAGCTGAGTAGATGGGAACACGGGGTTCATTAGGGTCTCCTGTTCTCCCACATGCTTCAGCAAAAAGGGACAGGACATTATGTGCCAGACAAAATCTGAGCTGAAGCCAGACAAAAGAAACCAAGCTGACATCTCCCCACGTCAGTCTTTGTCTTCAGTTCCTTCTAAAGCACTGCACTCCCTTCATAGAGTGATATCCTTAGGATGACCACAATGCTCCCCCAACTACATCCAATGCTCCTTGGGACTACTGAATGATGTAGAGGGCAGATTGCTGGACATGGAAATAGGCTAAGGAAGGTCAATGGTATCATACTTATGGGGCTAACTTAAAGCTACTGACACTGTGGAAGTGTGCAATGGTCACAGACAGAGAAGATACTTTTGCCTTCCATGAGGATGTCTCAGCATCTTAGACATCATGCTGTTGGAAACATGATGGTCTAAAGATATAAACAAGGAAAGGTTCCTACGGATAACATCAATTTGGTCAATTGATGTTGTTAGAACAAAGCAGGAACACTGGCAACACACACTTTTCTTCCGTATTGCACATCAAAAGCAGACCTGTTTCTGCCAACTACGTTGTTTGGTTTAGTAACAGATAGCAGGTCTTCCTTTGAACTTTCTTCTTCTGATGTGGGGAGGCAGATTTCCCTTTTATTTACTGGATAGGCTGGTATTTTTCCACTGGTGCAACACATTTACCTGTTTCATTTACCTGTTATCAAGTGACTTCTTACTGATATTTCACCTAAAAGTATAACCTGAGTAATTTGCCAATATGCAATCGACACCTAGAATTTACAGGCATAAATAAAGTAATCTGCTCTAAAATTTTATTCAAAACAAAATTATCAGGAAAATGATGGCCCAGGTATCAAAATAAAATGATACCTCTAAATATAAACCTTGGCCAAATTATCCTTCTCTCCAGCTTGCCAAGACTGATACTGATTGCCTTCATATTTTAATGCTTTCATTTCCTCACTGTGCCTTGTATCAGCAGGAGAATGCCAATTTTTGTGTGTGTGCAATCTAGGATTGCAAATATTGTAACAATCAACACCAACAAAAAAAGATCTGGAAAATGAAGGCAAATGCCAACACAAGTGAAAGTGGGAAATAACAAAATAATTTGCACTCACAAAGAAACAAATGGACAAATAAATTGCATTTCTGAATGACACATATTATAAAGTCTCCTGCTAGAAGACAGCAGGAAACTCTTTAGATTTAATCAGATTGGCCAGGCTAGATTCAAATAAGCAGAGAAGAAAAAGTCATACATTTGGTTTGATTGTGTGGCTCCAGAAACTCAAATAAGACTTAATAAATCTGTTGCTATTCTCCATGATTCATTATTGTTTTAATACTTGCATAGGTTCTAAAAGCCTTAATATTTGCAAATTTGCAATATTTGCAAATTTACAATCTCAGTAAAGCAAAATAATGTGACAAATTATATATCTATCTGGTTATAAGGGAGACTCACAGAGAAGAGGAAACAGGAAAATAGCCAGACACTGACCAAAAGCAGAAGAAAGAAGGGGAGATCTAGTACAGGAGGTCATCTCCCTCTCTGCTTGCAAACAAAGAATTAAGACTAAAGATTTGGCACTTTATGCCATGAAAAATGTTCTTTTATGGGCTTATAGTATATTTCCATAAGGTTTATAATAATTACAGTAATATTAAATGTAATTTTGAGATTATTTCTATCTTACTTGTCTTACTTTTCACAAAGGCAAAATACCTCCCTCCATGTTTTTTGCTGCCAATACAAGGAGCAGACAGTCCTCTGAATCCTCTGTGATCAGTCACACTATCAGATACTGGCCCTGACTTGGTAATAAATGATCCACAAGTTAATTATACTAACACAAAATTATTTGAATAAATGCAAACCACTATTGCAAATAACTTGCTTGTTATAAACAATCTTGCTTTGTTTCTAGGCGCTCATTACAGAAAAGAACACATGGACTAAATTTTTCCTTCAAAGTATTTACTAAGCTTTTTTATCTGATAGTTTTAACTACTTAAAATCAACTTTTATTTCTTTATTAAAGTATTATTCTGCTCTTAAACATGAGCACTGCAACATAACATTGTAGTGTCCTAAAAATTCCAGTTTAAGCTTCCATACATACTGTTGCTAAGGGAGGCTTGAAGTTAATATATTCAATGCATAAGAAAACAGATTTTAATCCGGTGCCTTTCTCTTCTTCCTCATAAGCATCAGTAATAAGAGTCCTTCAGGCCACATTATCTCTCCCCATGCAACTTCACTGCCCTCAATGGGTTTTTGCTGCTGTAACCGATTTGTTCTATAATTAGAATTTAATAAACAATCTCTCTGATGATGCACAGGAAGGGAAATAATTCACCTTTCCTCTCTTGCATAGGCTTTTCTGTAATAACAAGAGTAAAAAAGGGAAGAAAACACTACATTTGACACTAGATCAAGTACATGTAATTGTGAATGCAGATAACCATTCTTAGGTACAGGGAGATCTCATTTGTATGCAGTGACTTCAAAGTAGGAAAAATACTTCAAAAAACCCTACAGTACTAACTGCTACTGCTTTCCTTAACTGATGGAATACTTTTATCAGCCAAAAAAACATATACTCTTTCAAAATCATTTTTAGAAACACAGCAAAATAAGCCTACACTTTCATGCTTGAGTGATTTTTTGTGCCTCACCACAGGGCTCCATTTTGCTACTCCACTACTTCCCAGCAGAACATCTGGACGACTCAGACACATCGCGTAGCACAGTAAGTGCTAATTACCACAAGAATATCCTGCAACGGGTTGAAAACTTCCCCTGGTCTTTTAAGAAAGCACTTTTTTGCTAAAAATGCATACCAGAGTTTAGGAATGGGATTTGTGTCAAGCTAATCTGAGGTAGCAACAACAAAATAATGCACACAGCAGTGGTTGCTCACAACTTTTTTGGTGCGTTTAGTGCTACACGGCAAATTGTTGTGAACCAACAAATATTCTGCAAGGCAGCAATCTGTGTCTTCCCCACTCTGAATGTTTCCTTCTGTTAGATGGCAGTTAAGAAAACAAGCAACAGTAATTTGTGAAAAGAGTAAAAAATTCGATGGCTTTAAAATAACCATAGCTTTGTTTTAACTACAATTCCAGCTGCTAAACTTTTTGAGAAATGAAGAGGCCAAAATGCAACCAGTGACTGGGAACTCTGCAGATTGGCTAAGCCTGTATATTCTGACTCATATATATACATATGTGTGTGTGTGTGTGTGTATAGGTCAATGTTACTGCTAAAGGGCAGATTAGAACCTCTGTATCCACGAAGGTGTTACCAAAAATTTCACTGGCTTAGAATCACAGAATCATAGCATCCTTTTGGTTGGAAGAGATCTTTAAGATTATCAAGTCCCACCATTAGGATAGCACTGCCAAGTCCAACACCAAACCACATCCCTATATCTACATGTCTTTTAAATACCTCCAGGGTTGGTGACCCAACTTCCCTGGACAGCCTGTTCCAATGCTTCACCACAAGTGGTGAAGAATTTGTTCCTAATATCCAATCTAAACCTTCCCTGGCACAACATGAGGCCATTTCTTGTAGTTAATGTGGGTATCTTTTTGATTGCTACGTGTACACTGAAGTAGAGCACTGACAAGGGTGGTATAACCCAAACAGTAGCAAGAAAATGTAGATACTCATCCAAGTGAGTGTGTCACGTGGGTACAAAATGCCCTGCCTTAAAGGGAAATTCCAGTTTGAGACTCTAGAGTTTGACTCTAGAGTTTCTTGAACACAGTTTTTACCATATGACGTTAAAAAGTTCAATAAATATAAGTACCATGTAGAACATCCCCTTTTGACAAAAAATTAGGCAAGTGAGTTATTGCACTAATCCTCCTGAATACTGCTTTTTGAACGAAGCTATTTGAACGAATACTGCTTGTTCAACGAAGATTCTGGAGATTAAAAAATCACCAGATATTTTGAAGCGTGATCTCCTGATGATAAATGAAGATGACAAAGGCCATTCTCTACGCTACAATTAGTGCTTCTCTCCAAAACCACCATCATGAATCAGTCTCCATTCTTACACATTTGTTTCCATCTCATCTGCTTCTGCGGTTTCTGTTCATTTTAAGAAGCCTTAATGTCTTTTAAATAGAGAAGAAACCAAGGACTGCATGTTTTGAAATACTTGAAATAAATAAGGAGCAATTTCTTAACATTTTTTTCTCATATATTT
>BJBW01002975.1:0-15410 GCA_004320125.1 Scolopax mira | reverse complement strand
GCTAGGTCCTGGGAACAATTAACCCTTTCCCCAACAGACCCATTACACTGGGCAACCTGTACCAGTGTTTGACGACCCTCACCATGAAGAAGTATTTCCTTATATTCAGATGGAATCTCCAGTGTTCCAGTTTGTGCTGGTTTGAGTCCATAGCCTGATAGAAAGATGACAGGGAACAACCAGCTGGGGTACCAGGTAGAATGGCAAGACAAGCAGGCATTGCTATATGAGAAGACAGAAACTACTCCAAACCTTTCTATGCACAATTATAGGCTCCATACACATAGGGACTAGTTTTTCACTCCTTTAGTGGTCTAGTCATAAAGTTTCTGATACAGCTTCTGTGATAATCTCAACTTGTGCCCTTCATGCTCTCCTACTCCTATCAGAAGATCAGCCTCAATGTCTGTAGTGATGGGCGCACTTAAATAAATTACAATGAAACTTCTGCAAATCATCATCTGGAAAGGGCCAAAAAGTCTAATTTTCTTCATTACAGAAGCTTGGGGGTAAGAGTTTGAATCTTTATTCTGTTTTTTTTTTAGGGTGTGGTTTTTTTTCCTCTGGTAAAATACCAGTTTAATTTTTTTTGAAAGATTTTGCCTTTTTTTTTTTTTTGGTGGGCATATCATCAAAGCCTATTCATGTAATACTTGCTATCATTCATTTACTGGAGAAAAATCATTATACCCACGTCACTTCAAAACTGCATGACATAACATGAAATTGGAACTACCTTTATTTTGGCACACTACTGCACTGAGTTAGAGTATTACCAAGTCCCAGGCATTGTCTGTTTATGAATGCCAGTCAAGCTACTACTACGGCTCTAATGTACTCAGAGATTGTGCAGCCTATGAGCAACTGTAACTAACTGCAATAGTGAAGTAGCTGTGCAGGAAGATCTACAGCTTACCAAGAGAAAAAACCACTACTTCAAAACAATGGATCAATTTATGTTGGATATTTGACCAAATAGAAGTGGAAACTTTCACCAATTACTCACTTTTGTCAAATGCTGTTTCACTGTTTGGTCTCCCATCTCGCAATCCGTGAACTTGCATCTTGAGACTAGGTTACTTCTTCCCATCCATATGGTTCTCACACAAAGTCTGTTAGAGTGACAGCTGAATAAGTCACGGTCATGCTTAACTTCAAGCACAAAGGTGTCTAATTCTTAGTCTTAAAGAATGCATATGACTGCATCATAAAAAGCCACAGGCTATAACACAGGTCTTCAAAGCACTGCCACAGAGTGCACAGATGTGTACTCCAACCCTCTTGCACCCACAATCCTACTTTCAGGACTCAGGATAGTCAAACAAGAGTCATATTTCCACTCATTTCCTGAGGTGGCTCAACAGCTTAGGACAGCATCAGATGGATGCTGTGGATCACTAAGTTTCTGTTCCCTGGGCCTTTTAACAGACATTCAGCCATCCCCCTCTCTCATCAGGGGACTTCTCCTGAAGAGGTACCGAGCTCCAAGACAAAGACATGACTGATTCGTATATCTGTTCCAACAAGGGGCTCCACGGCTATAACAAATGCAGCATTTCACTGTGTCCAACTGAGGTCCTTCTCCTGAGGCCTAACAACACAAAAGACATTTTGTAATAGCTCCCTTTGAAATCAAATTAGTAATGTTTCAAGGCGTGACCCGTAAAGGGCTGCTGTCCAGAATCTGCATGTGTTTGACAGATACATCTTCCACCTAACGGGCCTCTTCAAGAGTACAGATGGAATCAAGATGTGTGAACAGAGCTCCAAAGAGAGAGCCATGGGATATCAATAAACACAGCAAAGCACTTTATCTCAACAGATAAAAAGGAAGCAATATCAGATACAGTGTGAATTAGTTCACTCCAGCTGGTAGGACAGATTCTGACACCATTATAGAGGTGAGATTATTCCAGAGGAAGATGTTATTCCATATGCGAAAAAGCTAGGGAAATATAGCCCCAAAGTAAACTATATAACCTTGTGTCAACTCCTTATAAAGGTCATACAAAGTCACATTTTCCTTTCTTTTTCACATATGTCCATACACTGCAAAATACTAAAAGTTACTGTGGGCTCTAGCTCTGTATACTCAGGTACCCTGATGGGCTGGAGATGAGAGTCTTTAGGTAGTAGTTTATTTTTACCTAGCTAGCTAGCCATTTGTTAGCTGAAGGACTAAGCAGAGTAAGTTATGCACAGTGTGTGTTTGGTTTCAAAGGGCTAACAAAGATCAGGGGACATTATTTTGGAGATAAACACTAGTGTACTTCACACCACAGAAACTGTGGGTCTTGAGGGTAAAACCAAATTAACAGAAAAGTTAGAAAAAAGAAGCAAGTTTACAAGTTTGCCATGATGTCTTCCATGATGTATTTGCTTAGCTGCCAGGAAATAAAACACACTGTTTTCCTTTGGGGTGAATCTCTCTGGAGCAGGAGTATAATGAGAACCCCTTCCCATAGGTTATGAAAATGGGGAAGCATTTGGTGGCTGGCCTTTTCCAAACACCCAAAGGTCCCATTTGACCATATAGAGAATTCATTTAAAGCAGGGCAACTTCCTAATGCTGGCCAGGCCTCAGCTCCATAGTTCATTTTCACATGAATTCACAGACAAACAAAAAAAAAAAATGAAAATCATGCTAGTATATCAAAAACCCCTATAACAGCCAAATAAAATTAAACACTTGCTGGGAGGAACTCCACCAGCTACTTCTCTTGCCAGAGCCTCTCATCAAAAATGGGGACACAACTGGAGATGAACCATGTGTATTTTACAAGATGAAACAGTCCAAGGCTGTGCAATCTACATTACTTGTTGGGACCAGCCACTTGTGAAAAGAAACCAGGTATCTACACCTAGTCCTAAGACTAGGAGACAAGGCTAAAATGCCACAGAGAAATGCCTGTGATTGACAACAGCAGAGTTCACTGATGGCATAACTCAACTTATATCTCACCATGGTTCATTTTTAAAATAACCATCAAGTTCTGCCTCTTCTAACATGTACAGCAATCATTTCAGGAAATGGAACAAATTTCTGTCTTCTCACAAAAAGGACAGAGGAGCATGCAGTACTCTTACACAGGCCTGAGATAGTGTGAGAAGATTTGCCCCAAGTTTTTACTTATCAATATTTTCAGCTGTGTTTGATTACTTAAAAATGCCATACTGACTGACACGATTTTCACATTATTTTTCCAGGAATTTACTTTAGCAACCAGGGAACTGCCACAGTGTTCACAAAAACATATGTGAGTGCCATCCTGATAAACTTGACATCCCTGTGAGATGCGTGCAATACAAGATTCAAATCCTGATATTAAGGACCAACTGGTTTCCAGAACTATTTGATGTTCCTATGAACACCTTGATTGGCTGTAAACGTATTATCAAACCTAACTCAATATATTAGACACAGGAAACACTGTGGGTATGTAAATGATACAATCACACCCATAAATGATACAACCCTTTCAGACCAGAAGGGGTCTAACTGTCTTTTAGACCTCCATGGAGAAAGAAGAGACCAAGTTTCTCCTAAGTGGGTACCCAAGCTATATCATTCAGCAGTTCTAAACCAGAAACTGTGCCGTATTAGAAAACAAGCAAGCATTCACAGGTCTCTGCTATAGGACAGAGTTCCCCAGCTCTGGTCTGAGTGTGACAGGTCCCACTCTAAGGTCACTGTTTACTGGGTTATTCAAGCATTCGCTATTGATGTGGAGTCAATCTGTTCCTGCTTAATTACACAACTAGTTTCACCCTAGTTTCACCCTTCAGTTTCACCATCCTTTCTCCAACAGATACGCAGACACAAGGACGGTGGTTTCACATCCTTACAGAGTGGAAAAGACCTGCTCAGAGACAAAAATCCCTATCCCTCCCTGGTATCGTTATTTAGTAGTAATAACTCCAAGGTGTTGAGACCACATTTAGCTTTACAGAATAAAACATAACAAGCTGTCAGAATATGCATAAATAAATTAGAGTCATTATTCCAGCTTAAGGTTCTGGGGATATAAACAATCCTCTTGAAGTTTGCTGTGACGTATTTTGCAGAGGGAGCCAGGCATTAAAATTACGTCCTGTATACAGAAAGCTGTAAATGCATTCTGTCTTAGGGCCTGGTAGCGCAGTCCAGAAATCAACAGACCTGCCTTGGAATAGAAAATAAAGCAGTCCAGGGCCAATTTTCTGCCCCTGAGCGCAAGTTTTATGGCACAGCCCATGTCCATATGGCTAAACTCTGTCCTTCTGCTTATTCCCCAAAGAGGAGTCCTCATCCGTATCTGCCTGCTTGGCATAGTCCCTGGCTCATTCTGTTGCCCTAGCCCACATCCAGGCACCATGGGGGAGAGTGCTGGATGGCACAGGCAAAACCATGCAATGGAGCATGCTAACACATGCCACCACTCCTGGCCCTGCCCAGGTTACTAACACAGATACAGTCTGGGAGTTCTGTTAGGATATTACCCTAAAACACGTTTACCTTTCCATAAGTAATTTCCAGGTGCATAATAATAAACGCAGTAAGCAAGAACCAAAAAAAGGCACAAGGCATGAAGACATACATACGTTTTGTGTGTATAGGGACATAAAGGAGCTGTACCAGATGACAGCACAGATCCATATTGCATCCAACACTAACCAATGCCGCAAACTTAGGAAAAAGTATAAGATCGGGGTAAGGGTGTACTTACCCTGAAGGTAATACTTCCTCAGTGTACCCTCCTGCAATACTTGTGACTCAGGGGCTTCCTGACCCAAAAGTGGTAGTTTGGTTTTTAACAGCCCCTGAGGATTCTTCTGAGAGAAAATGAACTCTGGATTTAGATGCTGCATAATTAAAAAGTCAGTGAAAACAGGCTTTAGTAATTTGAATTATAAACAGGGAGCAACCACATTCATTCAGAAAATGCATTTAACATCAAAAGAACATCAAAATAAGGACGAACAAGAGTAGTGTCATTACAAGACAATATCAAGCTGAAAGCTACAATCTCTAAGAGCAAAATGGTACTAACATTCTCACAGAAGGCTTTTGCTTGGGCTCAGTGCACATGAAACAAAACCAAAACAAATTTCATAGCACACTCAAGGCAGAACCTGCTGTGACAGAAATTAAAACAAATCACTAAAACCTCAGTGGCAAAATGCAGTATCTTTTCTATGTTGCAATCAACAATTCTTGTAGCAAGATTTTACCCGACATGTTTTGCTATGCCCCTTTAAGGTTTTGAAAAACCACCACAGCAGCTGTGTCTTTGGGTCCTGATGGGTATTTTTGAGCTACTTGCTAAATCCATATTAGGAGCAGTATGAAGAACTATTCCTTTCCTGAGTGGGAAATTCCATGAGATAGAACATTCTTGCATTTTGTCCAGCAGAAATACTGTATTTCCACTGAAAATGCCATACTAATAAGCTCACTAGTGATGTTTTTTCTATAAATAAAATAAGACAGAAAAACTTCTGACACATTCTGTCTTCCCTTTTTTTCTCCCCTTCTTCCTTTCTCCTTCTCTTCAAAGTGGGAACAAGTTGGTCAAAACTAATATCTAAATGCATTTTTCCTCCTAATAATAAAGAAATGCATATTCATTTACTTTTGCCTTGATATACCAAAAACTTATCAAAGGAAAAACATCCTGCTTTCCAAAACTTGATGTTGACCATTGAGAAGGTCAGCACCTAGCACAGAAAGGTTCTCACTTACTCATAACTCAGCCACAGCCACACAGGTGCAAGTTGTAAATCCATGATCTGATTCCTTCAAGACTTCCCCTCACCTCCATGCAGTTTGCAAACATGACACAAAAGTTGTTACGGTATTTTTATTTGGCAAATTAGGGAAAACCTACAAAAATTAATTTGGAGCAGATGACAGAGCAATTCCGACTAGGACAGAAGTCAAGAACACAAAGTCTTCAGCCAAACTTGTGAAGGAGCTATAAGTTGCTGCAATGAAGAATCCCCACATTCTATATATCACCATCTGATATACATATTAGAGGAATGCTGGTTATATCATTTGATTCTGTTCTGCCAAAAATTTCCTCATCTACAAAATGGTGACAGCAGTATTGCCATCCTCACAGGGATTCTGTGACGATAATGAACTGCTTTGCAGTGCTCTTACATCAGGCAAACATTTAATGAAGGATAAGGGAATCCATCCTCACCCTATGACCTCCTCACATGTCAGAGAAGCACTAAGGGCTTCTGGCATGAAAACCAGCTCTATTCATTCTTGCTCGTAAATACTATTGTTATTGATTATCAGCTACTCAAAGGGGCAAAAGAGAAGCCCAAGGTTTTACCAGAAAAGGCTGTGAAGCAACAGCAAATGACGCTCCAATCAGTAGATACTGTCCAGGGCAACACAAGAAACACAGTATCCAAAGCCACACAGGAGTAAAATGGGATCAATTTATCAGCCAACAAACTCAATATAATTACCACTAACTATAAACATGCTGATTGTAGTACTATATAAATCTAGTAAATTAGATTTCCTTTCACCAGGAGGAACAATCTTTGCTCTGGTGCTCTACTCTGGATTGACAGGAAGGTAGGGAACCATACATGCCACCGGGGAAAGATCTGTGATCATTTTACCTAAGCCAGATTGATCTGGCTTCCTCAGATCACTAATCTGCTTCAGATCAGAACATAACCACTATACTGATGCAAGATATAAAAATATACTGTTTACAGCTATATGTGTAAAATCAAATTAAATAAGGAAAGGGGAGGAGGGGAGCACAGGACAAATGAATCTAATAAAATCAGATCAGAATACATTTGGCTTGAAAAAAATTTAAGTAAAAAAACTAGAAAAAAAAATTTTAAATGATCCTTCAGTCTAACCAATAACTCTATTAAATCAGCCAGGTACAGCAAGGACTCAATGTTCAATACTAGCTTTATAGGGAAGAAAAGTGTTTCTATGATGTGGAAACTATAGTGAGGGTAGCAGGTGACAAGCTCCTCAAAAACACTGCATTTTCAAAGCAGTTTCAAACATCCTCTCAGAAGGAATAGTTTTATACAACAGTGTCTTCAAGGCTCTTACACCCTATAAGCAATCTCCATGTCTTGAAACATACATGTTAAAAACAGAGGCATCTCTACAAGGTAACCCTGGAAACAGGCTAATACACAGGAGGGGGAGCTTTACAGAAAGACAC
Organism: Scolopax mira; assembly: GCA_004320125.1. Classification (NCBI taxonomy): domain Eukaryota; kingdom Metazoa; phylum Chordata; class Aves; order Charadriiformes; family Scolopacidae; genus Scolopax; species Scolopax mira. The sequence continues at coordinate 8,214 of BJBW01002975.1, read as the reverse complement.
CATGAGGTTCCCCATTTCTTTTCCCCTCAACCTATGTCATGGCAGGAGGAAGGGAAGACATAATAAATATGGGAATCCCCCCAAAAAAAACAAGAAAGGCTTTTCTGAAAATGCTGAACGTACATTGTATCCACTCCTTTCCCCTCTGGTGGTTACAGTCCAGATTACATAGGCACGCCTTATCACTGAAGACCGACAATCAAATATGGGAATGGCTGTCAAGTAAATGGTCTGCGTTCTTGTGAAACCATTTCACCATTCTTCCACAAACAGGAAAATATTTAGCAAGAGGTGTGCAAACTGGGCACAGATGCAAGAGTGCAATTGAAAGGTGGGTGTCATCTGCTGAAAGCAGACCTAGACATAAGAAATATTTCCTTTGTATTAAAGTCTCAGAATGTGGCCTGAAAATGCTTGTTACTTTTATTCTGAAATTTCAAGTGTTTTCTAATCACACTTCCAACAACAAACTGTCATCTGCAGTCCCATATAAGTATTTCTTAGAAAATCCTATTGATCACAGTGAAATATTCCCCTGCTTGCTCACATAGACCAAAGCATTTGAGCTATGGGAAAATGCAGCACAGAAGAAAACATTCAGCCGTTAAAAGCCACTTACCCGGTTAGCTTCTCTCTAACATCCCTTCAGAGCTTCAGTTCAATGACATGAAAAACTCCCAAATCTGTAAAATGGTCATTCTGTAGAGACAGTACTTTCTGACAGCTTTCATGTGTTCTGGTGAGACTCTACGTTGCTCCAAAAGCCCCAGGGGCATACACTGCAGTAATATAAGGGTTGAAATTTGTCCCTATACTTTTGCACTACTAACATCCTGCATAATCCTAATTTTGAAGACTTAAGTGAGACTTAAGCAGTACATAGCCTCATACCAGGTCTTCTTTGTGTTGGCACAGATTTCACCCAGGCAAGACAATATTTGCTCAGGTGCAGTACCTTGGGCGAGAGTTAATCCCTTTCATTTCTGACACAATAGTTATTATGTACAATAACTAATAAAAGCCACTCTTGAGATCGACAACCTACACATTTTCAATTTCCTCTCATGTACTCTAGCCCTTCATAATCTCCTTTGATCCTGTATAGGTGTCAATCTTTGCGTGCATATAGGTCACAAGAAAGTTCATCTCATATTAATAGCCCAGTAGCCTGCGGATGCATTGATTTTAAGTGATTTTCATTTCCATGTTTTAATTTATCATTTTATTTCAGTTCACTCTATTATTCTCAAAGATAGAAAGCTACAGGGACTGTGATTTTACATGGACTCCACATTAAAGAGGAAAAAAGTCAAATCAAATATCAAATTTTCCTTCTCACCTGGCCGGATGGAGACACACACACACAGTATCCACCCCTGTCAAGAGAAAGGTGGTTCCTCTATAAGCAGGATTTGCTGGGGCTCCTAACCCAGAAGCAATATTCCTGAGACAGTGATTGGACAGAAACCACATAAGACACAGAACTGAATCACACAGGCTCAGGATGCCTCATGAAACCTGCATCAGGGACTGAATTTGGGGAGAGGAGAGGGCTGCCTGATGCAGGCACTCCTGGAAGAGCTCTGCTGAAGGCAGGGTGCTGCCTTGGGCTTCTGTGCAGAGCACGACCATCCCCTCTTTTCCCTTCAGCGCCAGAGGCTGAGCAGAGCCCTTTACAAGTGTACAAGCTGGACCCTGACACCCTGACACAGCCCAGACACCCACAACCCCCCCTCCAAAGAAAGACATCTTCCAATCCTCCACAGGTTTTGCCTTTTTTACACAAATCAGTGTTACCAGATGAATGCATTAAAAGTCTTGCTTTCTTTGCTGTTTCAAACAGGACCAGATGCTGCCAGCAACAGCATGCAAGGCGAAAGGGACTGGACTTAATCTTTTCTGGGAAGGCAAACCTTATAGAAATGTTTGTTTTCACTCTGCTGTTTGACATTCCAGCTAGCCAAAAGCTTCAGGAACTTGTTCCAATGGCTTGTTTCTCCTGCTCCCTCCCATGGCAAATTGAAATCAATATTTTTAGATTCTTCTCATTCTCTTAAAGACTCTCTCTCTCTCCGTTTCCGAGGTCACACAAACTTTGCTTTGGACTCCAAACTATTAATTTTTCACATTACTCATTTTCGGGTCTGAAAAGCTTCTAACTTATCAGCCTGTAAAATTAAGTGTTCCTTTTAATTTTTTTTTTCTTTTTTAAGACAAGGAAGAGATACATATCTCAGCCTCCATGTCATCGCAACAAGGTGTCCCCAAGCCTGATTTGCAGCCCCCCCCTACCTTGGCACACACTTGCTGGCTACGCGCTCACTCAGAGCCCTTTATTTCTGTAGACACAGCCAGTGGAGGAAATCTGCAGTGTCTTTTCATCCAAATAAAGTAACTGCAGGGAATAGTACTGAAGTTGAATTCACCAGCCACCAAACACTGTGCCACACATTAATGACTTTCAGTAGCCACTAGCTTAAGCTACACTCTTAACTAGAACTTAAAAGCTGCATAGCCCAGTGTTGGCCTCCAGAGCTCAGCAAGGACTCCTGTCAGCAGTGCCTGCAGAAGAGATACACATGTAACACAGGAAGTGGCTTGTGAAGCAAGACACAGCGTTCCTCATTTACCAAAAGTTCCCTTTTCTGCTCAGCTCCTTTCCCAGACTCATTTGGACTGGCAGAGGAATACACCAGTGCAGCCCACCTGTCAGCAGGGAAGAATGTTTGTGCATTCGATTCCTATCTCTCTATCAGCGCTTTGCTTTTGGATCTCCTCAGGGTCCCGATAACCTCCTGATATTACCACAGCTGTTTGTTTAACATAAACCCATAAAATTTTTGAGGTTGCCACATCACCCTTTTCTCTTATCCACACCCAGGATCTCCTCATCTTCTTACATACAGTAAACGATTCCCTGCAGGGTCCACATTTATTGTGATAACTAACAAGCCCATTAAAACCTCAGCATTGACACACACTATACAGCAAGCTTCAGTGCACTGCTGCCAGGTAAGACTTTGCTGATGCATTCTGACTTTACCAATAAAATAATATTTGTGTTCTCAATCATCTACTGAAGTCTCCCAGAATGCCATAGCAAGGGCTATGAAATATTTTTAAGAAAGAAAAAAAAAAAGTAAAATTAAAAAAAAAAAGAGAGAGAGAGAAAATATTTTTCCCCATAGAGACTTCAGCAAGTCTAAGCTTATGTAGACAGAGCAGAAAGCATTTTGCAAAGACAAAAGGAGATGTCACAATGCCAGTTTTGTCCAGCTCACCAATACAATTCCTTTGGTTTAGAATAAATCGGATGTACGTAGCACCATAATCAAGTATTTCTGGTTTGGCCCCTGGGTGGACAGAATACAGCTGAAATCCAGATGATCCACATTTTTTACATCAGGTAAGCCAGGATCACATACAGGACAAAACAAAGCAATTTGCGAATGCCCCTATCTAGACTTCAGGTCTGAAAAATATGCTGAGCTGCTTGCGCTTGTTTGGAAACGCTTTTAAGTCTAAGTCAGCAAGAAGGTCTTTACTTGCCGCATTGCTTCATGCCTACCTGGGACAACATCCTGTGCAATTGTTTGTACAGCTGGATAGAGCATTCAGGATGTCTGTTTGAGGTGTAAGACCTAATTCCCCTCCCCTACGGACACCTGAGAATATATTCTGTGAGAGATTATATTATACACAGCTTTTTTCTCAGTTTTCTCTCAAGATGAGACTAACTTTTGGATAAATACGTACATCTACACAAATGCATAGGCATCCACAGCAAAAACAGAGAGAATTTAAGTACTAGTTAATCTGTATTAATAACCTTTATTTTAATAATGCAAATATCTGAAGGCATTTCTTTGTACATAACTTTCTGTAAGTCCACAGCTTATTTCCCAATCAAAGACAACATGTTGCCCATGCAACAGCAATAAAGCTGTCATACTGCCTTCAGCTGGAACTTGCAATATGTCCGTATCCAATACGTCACTGAAAAATAATAGGTGCAGGCCCTAAATCTGGATTAATTTACTAGCAAAGGGCTGTGCTACCTAAAGTTCAGCTCACTTTCTTCTTGGCAAAAGCATTTAAATCCTCTGATGCAGTTTTATGTCACTTTGTCTGGGTGCCTTCCCCATAGAGGCTGCAGAAATTAATCATGCTTCCTCCGCAATCACAGAAACATGAATTAGCATGAAATTACTTTTCAGGGAGGTTTTGCCTCATTTTTTTCTACCTCTCCCACAAAATACCTGCCCTGGCTGACAATATCACATACTATATTTTACTCTTATGGAGAATTTTTTCTGTGATACTTAACAAGATCCTGCAAGTGATTAAGATTGTAACACCTTCAACATTTCTTACATTGTTTTACAGATTTTGCTGTTGTTTGGTCAGGCTCATGGACACCTGAAAATACAATATATTTAGAGATATTTTCCTGTTTCACAATTTCAAAAAGTTCCAGACTTATAATTCATTTTAGATAAATGGCCAGCAATAAACTGTTCCCCCCAGATTGTTTTTTTTTTTTTTTTGCAGTTTCATGTTTCATTATAAGATACAAAACACCCTGACAAACAGGAACTGAAAAAGAAAAATTTGGAGCAGGGAGCTGTGTTTGTAAAGATGTCAGTTTAATATATGCAAAATGAAAAATACTTTATAAAATCTATTAATAAAAATATTCCCAAGTTAAACCAAAGTCAACTGCAGTATTTCTGCTCTACTTTAAACAATATTAGTTTCATAACCAATTATCTCGCAATTACTAATATTTTTCCTTGAAGAACTCTGTTCTGCCTCATCCTAATGAAAGTGCTGCAAGGTAATACAGCAGTTACATGACAATGCAAATAGGACCCATTCAATTTGCACAAAAAAAGGTTGCAAGGAGCAATTAACACTTCATTAATATGATATAAAATGCTAATTTGCCATATACCCCAAGTGACTCAAAACTCCTTTCCATCCATATGTGTAAATAATAGTTAATATGGTGCAGTGTGTATGAACCAGGTTCATGGTGCATTTGCTAGAATCCATGTGTCAGTTTTCTGTGTAATAGCTATTAGTTAATATGAACAGTAGCTCATATTTAACCTATGACAGCAGTGTTAAATGATAAAAGGATCTGTCGGCAGCAATATCTCATAATTCCACCCCTGTAAAGTTCTCCCTTCCTTGCTATCCAGGATGAAGTATTGGAAACTGACTTCTAATCTAATTTATAAAGCAGATTGAAATGAAGTGCTGGTGGCACTCAGCTCAGCTGCTCAGCATTTTGAGAGGCAGGATCATTCCTGGTGAATCGCACAGCTCAGGCATTCAAGCGCTCACTGGCAGCTTCTAATGATCAAAGTATTTGACTTAAATAATTGATTTATTTATACCAGTAAAGAGTAAAGAAGCTCCAGGGGGTTGTGAATATTATGAGATATAATCACACCACTAGGGAATTAGAGACACTCAGATGTGCCTTGTGCCTGCTAATGCCCTGCGGGTGTGATTAGGATATCACACATCAAAGGAATTTGTTCTAAAATTTTTCATATAATAAATTAATAAAAATAATTTATTTAAATAATTCCACTGATTTAACAGGACAGATCTGATGCAAGTTACAGTACATAGGGAACTACAGTGAAGCATGTTGATCTAGTACAGTACAGAAGCCCTGACCATCTCCAGTTAATGCTAAGCACCAGAAGGATCCTCAAATTAACAGGGCTCTTATGAGGTATTAGCATCCTCTCAAAGCTTACTGTCTATGATGAGCAATCCCGGAGATGTTACCCAACCTGCATTGTCTGAGGTAGAGTAAAAAAATGCTCCTTCAACAAATCCTTTCAGGAAGGGAAATGTTAATTAACAGTGACATACAAGGCAGTACAGCATGCTGGCACGGGCATTCAGCAATGGCCAGAATACCTCATGGAGAACTCAGGCTCTTCTGGCCATATTGTTTATTCAGGTATTTTAACAGCTAAAGTAATGCTTTATATGGCTTGACCATTACAGACAACAAGTATTTTACAGTCCTTAATGTACTTCTCACCCCAGCATTCAAATACAACAGGGAAGTGTACTTATTTTACTTACTCATAAGAAATTGAGTTACACAGAGACCAATGAACTTGCTCAAGGACACACTGACAGTCTGTGACAGACCAGGGGATTAAACTTTTACTGACTTTTTGCAGTATGCTTTTATTCCAGAAATACACCAGCTTTTCCACAAGGATATTGCAGCAACAGGCAATGTCCTTTAACCTAGGGTGCTGCAAGGGAAGTATACAGATGTTCTACTTCCAGAAGTACAATCCTCTCCTATAACCCAGAACCCACAGGGAAGCATTTATGGCAGTGACAAGAAAAACAAAGGCATTCTTTCAGAGATTTCCATGCCATAGAAAGACATGAGGATGGAAAGCAATAACCGCGGGAACAGCTTGTGCCTTGGACAAAATCCGGGTGTGGAACATCATGGCTGTCCTTGGGTTGCAGAAAGAATGAGTGAATAAGGCTTTTTGAACCCATGTCTCAACTCCCACAGGGTCAAGCCTGTCATACTGCTTTAATGCCCTCCAAAAATGTTGCAAAAGAACTGCAGAACTGCAATGTTGTTTAAACAAGTCACACAAGTTCTATGTAAAGAAATTATCTGTAATCATAAGTTCCTGCAAAAGCACCATTTCTATCACTAAAATTAGAAAGGGAGAGGCTTTAAGGGATTTGTTCATGCCTATGGGAAAAGCCTGAGACTGTGTTCAACTTTTCTACACTTAAACTTCACTCCCACCCCCTGTTTTGATTTTGCTACAAGAAGCGTTATATATGTGCATTTGATATGGTTGATAATGCACCATATAGCTAGGTGCATTATCAACTTATGCCACAGAATAAGGTAACCAGGAACATATCACAAATGAGATATACACCATATTTTATGCACTTTTATCGCAAGACTCAGATCTGAAATCAGTTTCAAATGCATCCAAAATTCAGTTTGCCTCACTCAGCAAGTTCAAAAGACCTCCTGTCTTGGAATTTCAGGATTTAAAGTGAGCCTGGAGTCATGCAGTCCACTACAATTAGCCTGATAGTGCTATATGTAGCATGCGGTGTTGAAAAAAAGAAGTTTCTTTATGTTTATAACCTCTTTCCTTCTCTTACTTCAATTTTCCAACATGCACATAATAAATACAGCCTGTCCTACCGGTGCAGCTTCACTAGGGTACACAACAAGAGGACTTTTTTCTCCCCAGCAGTAGGGCATACAACACCATTTACTTGACAGGATATTACAGAGGCTGTCAGGGTGGACCCCTCACATTTAGGTAGGGCTAAGTCTGCCCATATAGTATTGTAACGTGATGTGTGTTTGTTTTGTTTTACTACATTTCTCTTCTGCCTGAGTTCTCCCATGCCAATTTACACTAGCAGAATTGAGTTGAATACAATTATGGTGAAAAATCAGGAAAATTCACAAATAGTCTTCATATGTAGGCCCACCTTTAAAAAATAAGCACAAAAATTCAGTAAATTCCTGACATATCTATCATCATTACAGACAGAGTATGTCACCAACTCCGACCCCAATTTCAAATTCTTCCTGTTTCCGGAAGCTTAAATTGAGCTTCAACAGCTACCTGATCTGAGGGAGTCCCATGTTGACTGGGAAATCTCAGGTGTGATCTCAGGTTAGATTATAACATGGTTCAGTAATCCTGATCCTGACAATATCCCAACACGCATCCCACAGCACAGCTCCCTGTTAGTTAAAACTGTAAATACCAAGTGTCTACCCTTGGTGCACACTGTCAATTTTGCAAGCAGCCAGTGAAGATCAAGGATTATGAACAACATCGGCTCTCAGAACTGAGGGGTTTTTTTTGAACAGTGTCTGTTTTGTTATCTATATCAGCCATGACCTGTGTGTTACTCTCAAGGATAACAGCAGCTACAACACCTTGAGCAAACCAACGACTTAGAAGCCCAGAGAAATGAATTACTGAGAGAGAGCTCAAACCAGAAAGCAGCCCCTGAACATCTCAGCAGCAAAAATACCTATTCTTGATTAGAGACAAAACTTGAGTTTCAAGAACATAACAGTATGTTATGCAACCGAGGATGAGATACTTAATGCCTTCTTTGCCTCTGTCATTAATAGTCAGACCAGCTACCCCCAGGGTATTCAGCTTC
>BJBW01002974.1:0-104863 GCA_004320125.1 Scolopax mira | reverse complement strand
GACCCAAGAAGTGATCGTCCCCCTGTACTCGGCACTGGTGAGACCCCACCTCAAGTACTGTGTCCAGTTTTGGGCTCCCTACCACAAAAAAGACATTGAGGTGCTGGAGCAGGTCCAGAGAAGGGCAATGAAGCTGGTGAGGGGTCTGGAGAACAAGTCTTCTGAGGAGCTGAGGGAGTTGGGAATATTTAGCCTAGAGAAATGGAGGCTGAAGGGAGCCTTTATCACTCTTTACAACTACCTGAAATTCTAGAGAGTGGGGATTGGTCTCTTCTCCCAAGCCACAGGTGAGAGGACAAGAGCAAATGGCCTCACGATGTGCCAGGGGATGCTTAGGATGGATATTATTAAGAATTTGCATACTGAAAAGGTTATTAAGCTTTGGAATGGGCTGCCCAGGGAGGTGGTTGAGGCACCGTCCCTGGAGGTGTTCAAAAGAGGGGTTGACATAGCGCTTTGAGAACATGGTTTAATGATGTGATTTTTTATTGTTTTGGGTTTCTTTTATCAGTTAGGCTGATGGTTGGACTGGATGATCTTAAAGGTCCTTTCCAACCTAGGTGACTCTATGATTCTGTGGCTGCTAACAACGTGCCCTCCTCGGAAACCAAAGGGGAAGTGCTGGCGCTGGGCGGGCTGGGATGGCCTCCTGCCAGCTCCAGCTTCCCTGGCCACCCTCGGATGGAGAAGTTCAGGTTCCTCCTTATGCCAGGGAGAAAAGAATGTGAGCATCCAGCTGTGTCAGTCAACGGCGCCAACTGGCCTCCCTCCAGTGCCCTTTGGAGCCCTGCGGGTACCCACCAAGTGACGTTCCCACCATATGCCTTGGCGTATTTTATCAAAGCAAAGATATGTGTGTATAGATTTTTGAAATTTTTGCATTGCAGACAGTTTCTGGTGGTATTTTTTGAGTTAGCTGAACTTCGTAATGCTGACTGTAACAGAAATGCAGATGTTAAGTGCCATTATATTTTAATAATTATGCAGAAATGCTTGAATATAATTTCTGAATGGCTTTTTATCAGCTGCTAGAACAACAGAAATAGCTATGGCTTATTTAATACAAAGGGATTCAATTATAGCCAACTGAAAGCCTTGAATTCTGTTACATGTACCAATACATGTGATTTTTTAATAAATAGTAATTGAATGTATTTTTTTACATCTGCCGTTTCAAATGACTGGATGCAAAGCTAAAGCTGCTCTTCTCCATGTGTTTTGGGTAAATGTGGGGGATTAATAAGTGAACACTTTCAAGATGGTTAATAACGGCACCTGTATAGTAAAGGTACAGCTGTTGTCTTTCAGGGAATTAAATTGAAGCAGGAGGTGAACCCCGCTTACTCCTTCTATGTTGGAAAATGACTTCCAAACAAGAAAAGACACCAAATGTTTGAGGGAAGGTATCAGAGAAAGACTTTACATCAGAAAAAATTCTTGATCAAGTAAGATGGTGCCAGGGCATTTTATGCCTATACGTTACCGAAAGGTTCTCATGATTAACCATGCTTTTGCTCTTACGTTTCTCATCCAGTTTTGATCGTAACTCTCTGCTCCCAATGTGGATATCCTGCCATGTGGATATCCTGCCATGTTATTCCCACACGCCACTGGAGAACATACCTGCTGTTGTCCCCAAGCCAAGCCACTGAGGCCTCTCTATGTGCTCTGTGCCTCTGAGCCACCAGAGAAGCATTTCTAGACAGACTGTCAGGTAAACTCAAAACATTTTAAAAATACTGGGGAAAATTATTGTTTTTTCAAAATAATTTCTGCTAAATATGATTCGACGTGAAAGTGGTGGATGAGAAGTTCAACTTGAGTGGGCAATGTGCAGTGGCAGAACAGGAAGCCAACCACATCCTGGGCTGCATCAAAAGAAGCATAGCCAGCAGGTCGAGGGAAGTGATTCTGCCCCTCTACTGCACTCTTGTGAGATCTCACCTGGAGTATTGCCTCCAGGTTTGGAGTCTTCAGCACAGGAAGGACAAGGGCCCGTTGGAATGAGTCCAGTGGAGGGCCGTGAAAATGACCAGAAGGCTGGTGCACCTCTCCTATGAGAACAGGCTGAGATTGTTGGAGTACTTCAGCCTGGAGAAGAGAAGGCTCCAGGAAGACCTTATAGAGGCCTTCCAGTACCTAAAGGGGGCCTACAGGAGAGAAGGGAAGGGACTTTTTATCAGGGAGTGTAGAAATAGGAGGAGGGGTAATGGTTTTAAACTGGAAGAGGGGAGATTTACATTAGTTATCAGGAAGGAATTCTTTACCGTGAGGGTGGTGAGACACTTGAAAAAGTTGCCCAGAGAAGTTGTGAATGCTCCACCCATGTAGGTGTTTAAGGACAGGCTGGATGGGGCTTTGAGTACTAGTGGGAGGTGTCCCTGGCCATAGCAGGGGAGTTGGAATTTATGATCTATAAGGTCCCTTCCAACTCAAACCATTCTAAGACTCCATGATTATAAAATGGAAATGAGGACACTGGTTTCAACATTTGTCCGTCAACGGTCTAGGTGATAGTTGAAAGGCTGACACCTGTCTGTAGGAAATACAGCAATTTTACATTTACAAGTCTTGATTAATTTCATAAACAAAATTAGTTCATCATGATAAGGTAACCGAAATAAACAATCATCTTACAATATAGGTGCTACCACCTGATATTTGACCTGAGTCGACACCGCGATAGCAGAGACTAAGCGTCGATAGCTACAAAGAAGTGTATGTTCCATTTGGCTTATTAACATCTTCCCCTCACAAGGCCCCTTGAATTATTGAAATATTTTTAGCCAGGAGTCATAATGAAAATTCAATATAAATTGTATTCAGTGTGTGCACCAAGAAAGATGCCCAGACTAATTCTCTGTTAAAATACTTTCTGCCAAAGCTTAAATATGCAAAAATATGCAAAGCTTACCAAAGAAACATGAAAAATAAGAGTGCATCAGCATGAAGAGATATGTATGTATGCATACGTATGCAACCTACTGTGTTTAAAAGTACAATTCAAATGTATTCTCATTAATAATGGCATTTTGAGGCCTCTAATGCAACATATTGGCATTATATATTTCCCAATTTTGCAGAGGGGTTCTGGCTGCGCACGGAGAGATGGGAAACGGATTGAAATGACTGAGGAAACCCCGGTCGATACTGTAAGGCTCTGAGGTGACCTGAGCTGCCTTTGGAATAGAACTTTCTCTCTCCATTGATCAGTGAGGAAATGCAGGGGAAGCATGTGCCAGAGTCAGTATTTCCAATGGGCAACGAGAGCTGAAAAATCTTTTTTATGTGTTATTTGTAGCTGAGGGTGAAATAGAGAGTATTTCCGTTATTGAATTCTGTTATTCTAAGGTTTGTATTCCAACAACATCTGGGACCTCTGGGCACAAATTCACTGTTTACTGCAAAATCTTGCAACAAAAATTTGCTTCCTATCTCAAAGATCTTACAATTATTTTTTTCAGTCTGTCAATGTACCTTTAACTGATTTATTGCCTATTTCTATGACATTTAACGAAGGCAAAATGACCAAAAAACCACGCCTTTTCAAAAGAGCAATCTTTGATTTACTTCTACACTGTAGATGAAGAAAACTTTTAAATTTTTAAGTAATTTTGTTTATTTGGAGGAACATATTGATGGATGGTGAGTGAAGGGATGGGTTATACATATGCAACAGGCAGGCACCTAACTGTGGGAAAGGTCATGTCCTACAGATTAGCCTAATGATGGGTCTTAAGTTTTATTCTTCTCATCCATTCCAAACATTCCCACCCTTTCCGGAGCAGTCTTTTCCTTGAGAAGACCAACATTTTATGTGGACCCAGCTCCTTGTGCCCCGTAGCCTTTGCATCAACTCATTCAAGTGCTCTCTCAGTAAGTTTGCAGAGGACAGCAAGTTGGGTGGGAGTGTTGACCTGCTTGAGGGTAGGATGGAAAGGTTCTACAGATGGATCTGGACAGGTTGGATTGATGGGCCGAGGCCAATGGTTCAACAAGGCCAAGTGCCAGGTCCTGCACTTGGGTCACAACCCTATGCAGTGCTACAGGCTTGGGGAAGAGTGGCTGGAGAGCTGCCTGGCAGAAAAGGACCTGGGGGTGTTGGTTTACAGCTGGCTAAATATGAGCCATCAGTGTGCCCAGGTGGCCAAGAAGGCCAACAGCATCCTGGCCTATGTCAGGACTAGTATAGCCAGCAGGGGTAGGGAAGTCATTGTCCCCCTGTACTCAGCACTGATGAGGCCCCATCTCAAATACTGGAGTGTGTCCAGAGGAGAGCTACCAAGCTGCTGAGGGAGAGAGAACAAGTCATGTGAAGAGAGGCTGAGGGAACTGGGTGTACTTAGTTTGGAGAAGAGGAGGCTGAGGGGAGACCTCATTTCACAGAATCACAGAATCACAGAATTGTAGTGGTTGGAAGGGACCTCGGAGATCATCGAGTCCTCTACAACTACCTCAAAGGAGGTTGTAAGGAGAGGGGGGTCAATCTCTTCTCCCAAATAACAAGTAACAGGCCAAGAGGAAATGTCCTCAGGGGAGGTTTAGGATGGATATGAGGAAAAAATTCTTCACCAAAAGGCTTAACAAGCATTGGAAGAGGCTGCCCAGGGAACTGGTTGAGGTATTTAAAAGATGGGTATATGTAGTACTTAGGGTCATGGTTTAGTGGTGGATTTGGCAGTTAATGGTTAATGGTTGGGCTGAATGATCTTAGAGGTCCCTTCCAACCTAGGTGACACTATGATTCTATGATTTTTCTTCCTGCCTGACTTTCTTCTGTCTCCATAGCTGCTTCTCACAGAATTTACTAAGGTTCCAGCAGCACAGTGGAAAGCAATAAAAGCTGGACTTTCCTTTAATCAGCCTAGCTAAACCAAAACTTACCTAGTTGGACTTACCAAAATTTGCCTGTTATATGCTTGGACCTCAGAAGTACATCATAACTGACCACGGTTGTGGTAAGCTACTGTTGTGAACTACTATCGTGAACTACTGGTCTTGTCCTCTGTCTTCACTGTAGGAGAGGTTCCTCGGTGCTGAATTATTCAGTAAGCCTCTCTGACCACATCTCTGCATGCCTGTGGTAACTCTTTAATTCTGATTTGCCCAGCTTTGGAATGATTAGCAGGAATGATTATAAAAACCCAGTAGTGTTCAAAATCTTCAGTTTCCAGGAACTTAGAGTGTGATGGTCAAGGGAACTTGAGCATGGTATTGATTTTGGAACTGGTGCCATAAGGAGAATGCCATGAGAATCAAAGTATAACTCTTCTTTTGCCCTCTATGAAATAAGTATGTGTGAATAGTCCTGTGTTCATTTTTTGCATATTTTTCTATTTTACATGTATTTTTATTTTTTTTAAAGACCCTGTGATTAGCAATATGTCTGTAAAAAAGTGTTTAGGATGGAGAAAGATGCAGAAAAAATGTTTTGACATACTTTCAGAAGCAGATCTTTTTTAAAAGATGATGAAGGCTTGAATTATGCCTAAACTACACGATACTAATTTTCTTTTTTATATTCCATGTGTTTAGTATGTTATTGCTTGAAAATAATTATAAAGTACAAAGAATGGAGGTATGAGAAAGAAGTATAGTTAACAATGAAAAAAAAAATATACAAGAACCTTCACAGAACTGAAGACACAGCGTAGGACATGTTCAACCTTGTGAAAATTCTTCCTTTGCAAGTGCTGCCAAGGTCAATGTCAGCTTGAATTCTTTAATTCATACTGTAAGTGCTAGCCGTGCAGATTAGCTCTGCCCAGAGCTATTCTTATTTGTTCATCCAGCTTTTAAAAATACATGTTTGTGCTCTTCTATTAAAAAAATTTCCATTAAAAAAATCAGCAGTCCAAGCTTGGATCAAGTCTTTCATTATACTCATTCTCCACCTCCACCATTTTCATTTTGCCCCGGGAATATGTACAAACAAGTTTCCAGCTGCCCACTGCTGAATGTGTTTTCACATTCAATAACAGAGAAATAATATATATCCTGCATTTCCCAGAGAAGTTAATGAAATTAGTTTTTATAGGGAATAAAAATAGTTCAATGTTAGGACTCATTATAGGAATGTTAATGTTTACTAAAATGCTGAACTAATAATATTGAACATGGAATTGTATTTGTAATTGCTTTTATTTCTAGAATGAATCTTTACCTGCATGAGCTATGTCATTTATTGCACAAAATAATCCAAAGTACAGCAATATTTCATGCAGTCTCCTATTTTTCTGAAGCTTCCAAGGAAAGGGGAGGTGGGGGGAAGAAAGAGAAAAATAGTTCGTTCAGAATAGTCCAAAGATGTGATATCAGAGATTTTCTATCATCATCAATTATTTGGCTTTTCAAACCGCCCCTGCCGCAGCCCGTGGGCCTTGCTGGGCACTGACACGTGTCCATGGCAAGACACTGCCTCTTCTTGTCCCGCTCGCCCCGCTCCGTCCTGTGGCACTTCTTCCTGTGCTCCTGTGAGCTACCGACTATTTATGTCATGCTGGTTCCTGATAAGAAGGGTCATCTCTCTTAAGACTCTGCAATAGATTATTTTTTGTTTGGTGACTTGAGCCAAGCATGAAAAGTAAGTAATGCCTGAACTGGAGTATTTTATTTTAAAGACTTTCTTTTTGGAGCAGATTTTTTTTTTTTTTAAAGTTTTTCTCATAGAAATGGAAGGCTAAAAAATATTCATTCTGGATCAAGGAAACATTAGTTCAATATCAAACATAACATTTTGTTTCCAGTGTAGATACTTCTAACAAAAGTAAACAATAGAAATACAGTATTACATTTTAAGCACCAGTTACAACACTGGCCAGGAGACCTCAGTGAGTAATCAGGATGCTTAAGAATATGTGGGAGGCTTAAATTCAAATTCTCCCTCACGAAACATCACTTCTTCACTTTCTGCTTGCCTGTGTATGTTCTAGGTGTCGTACTGTGTGGGTGTACTTTTACTCAGTCTTTCAGCTGCAGATGTTCTACTTTGTGTAATTCTTTTAACAGGAGCTGACAGATGCTTGTTCCAGCTTCTCATAGAATCATAGAATAGTTTGGGTTGGAAGGGACCCATAAAGGTCATCTAGTCCCACCTCCCTGCACCGTCCCTGAAGCAGGGACGTCTTCAACTGGATCAGATTGTTCAGAGCCCCCTCCAACCTGATCTGGAGTGTTTACAGGGATGGGACATCTACCACCTCTGTGGATAACCTGTTCTGCTAGCTTGGCAACTACATCAGCCAATCCCCTCAGGACTCTGCGATGCAACTCATGAGGTCCCATGGACTTCTGTATGTTCAGGTTCCTCAGGTCATGAACCTGATCTTCTCTTATGGTGGGAGGGATTTTGCTCTCACAGTTCCTCCCTTGCGGTCCATCCCCTCGAGAGGTTGCCAATGAAGACTGAGGCAAAGAAGTTGTTGAGTACCTCAGCCTTCTCCTCGTCTGTTGTTACAGGTTTGCCAGTCTTGCTCATCAGGGGGGCTGTGATCTCTTTGACCTTCCTTTTTGGCTGACATACCTGTAAAAGCCCTTCTTATTCTTTGTGTCCCTTTGCTAAGTTCAGCTCCAGCTGTGCCTTGGCCTTCCTAACTCCATCCCTACACAAACAGGCAGCGTCCCTATGCCCTTCCTAGGATATCTGTCCCTGCTCCCACTGCCTGCAAATATCTTTCTTGCCCTTTAGTTTAACCAGCAGGTCTTGACTCAGCCGTGCCGGTCTCTTGCTCTCCTTTCCTGATTTCTTACATTTGGGGACTGAGAGCTCTTGCACGCTATGGAAAGCATCCTCAAAGATCTGCCAGCCCTGTTCTGCTCCCTTGTCCCTGAGGGCAGTTTCCCTATTCCCATTGACTAATTCCTTGAAGAGCAGGAATTTTGCTTTCCTAAAATTCAGGGTCCTGACTTTACTCTTCCCTTGACCCATATTCCTCAGGACTGTGAACTCCACCAGTCCAGGATTGCTGCAGCCAAAGTTGCCTCCAGTCTTGACAACACCAATTAGCTCATTTCCGTCGGTGACAACCAGATCCCGTATCACATCTACTCTGGTAGGGCTGTCTATTACCTGCATTAAGATGCATTCTGTGAGTCTCCCTGACTGCCTGCAGCTCACTCTGCTACTATTCTGGCAGATGTTGGAGTGGTTGAAGTCACCCCAAGAAGATGCCTGTGAGCATGATGCCTCCTGCATCTGGAGTAAGAAGGCTGTAGTAGACACCAACAAATGTGTAAGCTTTTAACCTGTTGCACCATTCTCATCTTCTCCCTCATGAGTATTTAAGTATTTGTACAAGAGGGAAGACCTTCAGCATCAGAAGAAATTGGGAGTTCTGCTAGAACGCATTACAGTCACTGCAGTGATCATATACTGTGTTCTGAGGTACTGTTTCTGAGACCCCAGTTCTTAAATGCACACTGTAATAACTGCTGTTATATCCACGTGGCCCTGTTGAACGTAATTCCAAATGGTTTCTTTGTACATAAAGAATTTTTAGCATTCCCAAGTCCCTGAGCCCTGAGCTCTGCAAAGGGTGCAGAGCTCCTCTTGGAGCAGGTGCTATGCATGTACCAAGAGAATTTGTTCTCCGTCTGGATCTCAAGTGAGTATCAGTTCTTGAAGGAGAATTAGTCTCCTGGATGATGACATTAGTAATGAGTTGTGATTCTTGAAGAACAGATTGACTTCTTACTGACTCTTTCAGCACTTAAATTCCTAGGCTAATGTAAATGTTGAAGTATATGAAACTAAGTACTCAGTCTCAGTTTCACTGAAAACTACTCGACAGAGAAATAAAATCCAAGTGTATCTGCTTAGAAAAGATATGATTCTTCTGTCTTAACAGTACATTACTGTTGGAAAAAGCTGGCAATAGATTCTTACCTAGGAGAGAGTCAAAAATGTACAAAAATGAATAAAAGCTGCTAAGTTTAGATATAACTAGACTGCAAATGGTGTTCTGAGCCATGGTCTGACCTACTGGCTTGGGCCACGCTTGTTCACTGCTCGAAACACAGCTTTCTCCTGGCACTGCCTCACCCATCTAAATGGTTAGAATAAAATGACTAATGGTCAGTTGAATAGATCCCATCATGAAGCTAATGCTTATTCTCTTCCAGTGACAGAAAAAACCTGAGTTGAAAGGCAAGTCAATGTCATTGAGGCAATGAGTATTTTGAAGGAGAAGTTCCACTCTCCTTTATGGTGACTCTCTAACAAGCTGAGATGTCTAGAGGAGTAAAGGTCCTCTTTATGAACATCCAGCAGTATCAGGTGATAAACCACAATGTTTGGGATTACATCTGTCTGTGTCATTGTACTAATTGAATTTATTAGAAGCTTTCTTCCTCACATTGCTTTCATATTGGAAAAACAGCTTTAGAAAAACAGCTTCTACTTCTCTCCCATCCTTGTATTCTTACTTCACATTGTCATCTTTGTCCACAAGAATTTTATTTTTATTTCAATTTTATTACAAATTTTTTTACTTTTTTATTCCTTTGCCTGTATCATATTGTATCCACAGTTGAATATCATGCTAAATTTTTATTGTTTTTGTAGAAACTGATGAAAGTATTATGAGATGCAACATCATGCCTCAGACCATTCTTTTTATTATGAAGACTGGGATTAAACTGATTTGATTGTCAAGCTCCTTACTGTCAATCATATCAAACACTAGTAACCTTCTCTGTCATTTTTTTGGTTCAGCAAACCAGTTCTAGGAGAGCTGCCAGATTACAATCCAGGGGAAAAAGGGGCAGAAACTGCAGTTTCATCAGCACTTTCTAACCACGCAGCCATGCCTGGAGAAGCACTTTCAGAGCCTCGATCCTTTTGTATCTTCCTTAGATAATGAGGGTGATGAACTCTTTTATTTATTTTCTCATCTATTTGTTATATAGAGCATATACTAATGTTATTTTTCCTGATTATTTATCTGGGTCAAATCTGAGACACTTCAGCAGAAAACGTTCTTCTCCACGAAAACCAAAGAAATTCATGATGTCCATTTAATGATTCCCAAATCATTGACAGTGGAGTATCTGTGCTGAGGTCCTCAGTCTCTCTCACTGAAACAGGATGAGACAGACAGACAAGACTCCTGTACCTGTGCTGACAGCTGCAAACACCTTCCAAGACCCTCTTCAGGGTATCATCCTTCCTTGGGGTGAAGGCTAAATAAATATGATCTGAAACCTTATTTTTTATTGATAACTTTTACTTAGCATTATCTGAGAGACCCACACGGGGTGAACTTTCAGAAGATGCACTCAAGCCATGTGTTTTCTCAAGCTGCTAAATTCCCTGTATTACTATCTGCTTCCTCCTGTCAGCCACAGGATCGCTGCCATGAATAATGACCTTGTATACAAATTATGAGTAATGAGATGCTAAGATTATACAATGTAGATCTGAGAATCATACAAGCAGTGTGAAAAAAAGGAATGGAGGCAAAATAAACATCGGCAAATAAGATGTCAAAAGAGTGGCTCTTATTAATCTTTCCTGAAGAGTAAAACTTAACATATTTGCACTTCTGAAAAAGATATGCTTTTGGGGAGCATACTGTCTAGCCAATGAGAGCAGCGAAGCATTGTGTTTGCGCTATCTAATAGGCAGGCTGTACTTTCTGAGTGGGGGCAGATGTGAATGCTGCTTGTGCTGCTTGGCACCTTTTTTGCATAACACCAAAATCCAGTAAAACAGAGAAATGTTCTGTAATTATTAATTTCTTCATAGATCTGCAATTTCACAGTCAGCCACACGAACCCATGGATTTCTAATAAGAAAATATCAGTATTTAACAGGTGAAGGTAGCAGGTAACATCCAGCAGTTTATCTTACCAAAATTAAATATCATCTTGGTGGTAGCATTTGTCAGCTGTAATAAAAAAATCTCGAATTTAAGATGAAAATATCTTTTCTGTCCAATTTAATTTAGTTTCATGAGTGGCTTATATCTTATTTTACAGTAGATTAAAAACACTGATTTTCTTTTAAGTTATAATACACTAATACAATCTACTTGATAAGAATAAATTTGGACTTGATCCTGTAAAGTAATATGAAGATTGAGAACCTGAAATTGTTGTGAGAGGAGATGAGGATATGCAAACAAAAAAATGCTATGAAAAAGGATATTATCAGTACTGTCAATATTTTATCTGCAGACCCACAGTTGTGCATGTACAATGTCTGCTATTTTCAAACACACAGAATTTTCAACACATTTCTTGTAAAAAGGCTTTTAAATCCTACACTTTCTCTATGTGATATAAGCAATTTAATTCTAATTTTAAATATTTTTTTTCTAAAATTAACAAAATAAAACAATCAGAATGGTTTTGTCAGCACAGGAATCTGACTCATCAAAATGTTAATTTACCAAATTCCTTGGTGTTCCTCAACTTTTTTGTAACCACCTAAACATTTTTAAAATGCTGTTTTTTGCTTAGCCAACTGATTTGCCTATTCATTCCCAGTTGCGATTGATGCTATTGATTGGCTTCTCAGAGGGTCTGATCCAAAGCCTCGTGCCTCTTGAAGGGAGCAGGGCATCAATAATTCCGTCTGTGCACTTTGGGTCAGACGTGTAATCAGAATAACTGATGTTTTCTTCAAGGCTCCTTTTCACTGCCACTGACTTTGTAACAGAGTGAAACCAGCATTAGCTGGAATTAAACTCTAAACTCATAATTCTTCTTGTAATTAAAACATAAAGACTATATAATGAAAACATGACAAAAGTTATTAATGATAGTTCCTACTTAAGTAGCAGTAACGTAAAACCATCTAATAATATCTTGAGGGGGAAAGTATTTTGGGGTACTATGATTTCGGTTAATACTAATCGGTTAATACTAATCGGTTAATACTAATACTAATTAATTTTCGGTTAAAACTAATATTAGAAACTATGAAGATCACAGGAAACAATATCTGTAAACCAAACGAAGTACACTTGTTATTTGAATAAAATAATTTGGATCTCTCTTAAAAGAAGCATATTTCAACTTAAAGCTCCCAATTTAGCATGATCTGGACCAAAAATCCATTATAATATGATAACATTAAATTTACATTTGTGGTTGTACTCTTAAATTTAACAAATAGGTTTGTTAGGCAGCTAGAAAACATCTTTCCAGTAGCCAAAATACTGTGTTAAGTAAGTTTCTCTCATTAAATTACTTTTGTGCTGGAGAGCTGTTAATATTCATTCCCTAAAATCTAGCAAAGGTCAGCCAAAAGGTAATTGTGTGAGGACTGAATACCTTTCCTTGGAACTTTCTGTACATTTTAAATCAAGGTTTTTTCTTCTGCTTCTGTGAAACAAATTTGCAAGAGGACTTAGTGGCTCTATCAGACCTCTCCTACTCCCAGACAACCCGTCTC
The DNA here is from genome assembly GCA_004320125.1 of Scolopax mira. Lineage (NCBI taxonomy): Eukaryota > Metazoa > Chordata > Aves > Charadriiformes > Scolopacidae > Scolopax > Scolopax mira. The sequence goes on along the minus strand of BJBW01002974.1, from coordinate 92,466 downwards.
TCCTGCAGGTGCACCCGCGCACCCACATATATCCCATAAAGGTTCCCAGCAGGGTTGTGAGTTCACACTGGTGTGGGGACTCACCAGCCTCACCAAAGAGCAGCTGGCCCTGAACTGCTCAGCACCTCGAGACGGCAAATAATCACATCTCAGCAGACACAAACCCTGGTTGAGCTTGGCAAAATCTTCCGAGCGCCAAATTGGTGTTTGGCCAGGGCACTGCGACAAAAGCCTTACCTTTAAAGAAGTAGTACTTGAGCATTAAGATATTAGTGAATGGACATTAAGGTGCCAAAGAACATTAAGGGGTGGAGGGTGCTGATTTAACATTTCAGCCAAAAAGTGAAAGGGCATGTCAGCCTTGTATAGGGAGGAAAGGACTCAAGTCAGGCTCAGAATAATAGTAAGTCATGGTTTATTATAAACTGGTAGTCGTTTTTAAGCTTGTCTCAAAAGTTCAAGTTTAACCCTAGGGGCAATCACAGATGGAATTTCTGCTGCTAACTCCAGCTGGTGTACCCTCACTTCTACAGCCTGGGAGCAATGGATGGTGTTTCACATTTTGTTGGCATTTCATGGTGGGTCTGGCATCATAACAGTGTCTGGGCAGCCCGGGAGTCCCCAGCTTACCTTTCAATGGATGCTGCCCAAAGGAGGAGCTCCTCAGACAGAGGTGAGGTTGCTCTTCTCTGGGGAGACATTGAGCGTTGCTGGAAAGGAGAAGCTTCTGGAGGTGAGGGAGGAAGAAGCGGAGCCCACACTGGGGCCGGTTGTGCTGCAGGAAGAGAATCTGTGAGAGTTCTTAGAGGAGCAGGAACAGGATCATGCTTCAAGGTGATGGCAAGGACATTTTCATGGGACTGCACAGAGCTTTTTCATGCCCAGTACTGAAAACAAGGATAAGAAAGACAAGGAGAACAGGAGTAAAGTTTGCTTTTATTTTAATTGGTCTCACTGAGCAGAGCTGTGTCCTGCGGCTGGTGAGTGAATTTGTGTTAGGTTTCATTCAGCTCAAACAGCACCTCACAGTCAGACCTTCACGATGTCTTTGGTGACCGCTTTAAGGAAAATGTGAGGCGATTCTGTAAGTTTGGCTGACCTGAAGCTCACAAATCAGCTTATTCAGACTTACCCTTTTTTCTGTAAGTGCTGTGAAAATGCCAACCAAACCAGTCAACTGCTGGGAGTCGCCCAACTGAACTTGCTTGAATTCCTGAAACCCCACTGTGCTACAGTGTCACTGGGGGCTGCTGAATCCATTCTCCCTCTGTAAATCATAGTGGAAGAAGTTTAAGGCAGATAGGTAAAAATTTACAGCTTAGCAATTACAGGGAACTGTCACATTCTTCTGTAAAAACAGTTTTTTGGTCTTGCAAGTGCACAGGTTATACACTAAAACTCTTGCCAAAAGAGGTGTTTTTTCTTTTTTTTTTTTCAAATAAACTCTAATTTCCTATCAAATGTTACATCAGAATAGACCCAAAATGGTTATAATGCTGAGCAAAACCACCTAGAGCTGGTGAGAAAAAGCTGACAGAAAGGGCACCTCTTAGGTATTTGTCCTCTTTTTTGGTCTCAGATATCTTGTGTGGATTTACAGAGCACCTTTGTCCTTTTTGCTCCACAGCCTGGGAAGAGATGCTCACAATTTCTTTCTGGAAGCAACTGTTCAGGAAATATTTTATCTACAAGAAGGTAGTCAGCAGGGCTGAAGGAGGAAAGGTACAACTTGTGACTGTTGATGTGATATGTTGACAGGATCCCAGAGACCAACTCCTACCTTCATCCCTCCTCAAAAGAATGTACATCTGAATGTGATGACACATACCTTTACATATATATGCTTACATAAACACAGAACTCAGATAATTAGAACATTTCAGTTTGTTGTTTTGCCTTAGATTTAAACTATCTTTTCATATCTTACTTAAAAGTACCTTAAGATCGAGGATTTCCCAGCCCTTTAGGAGGCCACTGTGACATATAGGATGACTGGTCCCTCACAAAGCTCACTGGGCCAAAAAGGAAATGCTTAAGAGCAGTGGTTTTTTAAATAATTTGGCCAGTAGCACTCAGCTGAAAGGGACCCATCAATGGTTTTGGGTCTAATTCCTATCTCTAGAATTGTTTTTATGTTTAATAAGAAAATGCACAAATAATTTTCTGGGAGTGAACACTCTGTGTGTTCACTACTCTGTGCTCCCAAGTGAACCCCCTAATCATAATTTTACTTATTGATACTGTGGTCTAAAGAAATTTCAGCTAGTTTCTCATGGTGAGACTATATCAGTGGGGAGGAGTAGGAGATCATTCCTCCATCCTCATTCTGTGTTCAAGAATAGCTAGCTAATGTGCTTAGGAGATGGAGATGTGCCCTTGTAAGTTTGAAAAGAGAATTCATCCCACTTTACACAGAAATGGCAGGGAAAAAAGTGGATAGTGCTATCACAAATGCGTCCTGCAGGGTGTTTGCTTCTGTCAGCATCCAATATGGCCTGAGAAATTTTGCAAATCAAATCCCAGAGGCACCTCAAGGAGATGTTTGTTCATTCTGGGACCTTGAGCCTGAGCTGCTATCCACTTACTCACTGTAAGGTGGCTTGGCATGCACAGAGGTACTTTTTTAGCACTTCAAACATTTAAAAAAAAAAAAAAAAAATAAAAGCTAACCATCTCAGGATATTAGGTTGATTAGGTTTTGGCAGCTGCTTAAACTGGAGTTTGAAACCTGCATTCCGCCCTGTATATTTGACATGAGTCAGGTGCTACTGACATGGAGTGTAGCAGAGATTTTTGCGGTCACTGAAGTGTTAGATTTATCTCAAGAAAAATAATGCATTCTGCACAGTCTGTTGGAAAAGAAAATTAAAATGTATGTGTCTACTCTGTCAGAAAGAATTATAAAATTAGGCTGATCATTCTGATTCGGCCTCACATACTGGAGATAGCACATTCCCCATGTTGCTCATTACTTCAAGGATAAACAGTATCTAAACTGAAGATTGTGAATAAATGAAACCATTCTTTTCAAGTTTAATTCAAGGTAAAGCAAATTCCAGCACAGGAATATGTAATACCTCTACCTTGTACATGAATTTCACTGGGTTTTTAAAATGTGCTTTGCAAGAGCTGCTACCAGTGGTTTCCCTAATGGAAGATATGACCAGTTCCAGCAGACCTCCAAGAAAATTGTTTAAACTAGACTGACCACCCTGAAAGGCTGAAGGTGTTCACATTTTAAACAACAAACCTAATAAAACGCAGTCTCTTTCATCACTAGGCATGGCTTATCATATTAAGAAACTGTTTCATGTGAAACTGGGTAAGGAAGATGATGAAAACTGAAGCGACTCCAATAAATACAATAAAGAAGAAGAAAAGTGTGTTTTCTGATATTACTGCTCATGTAAGTGTTGTTCTTCCTGTAATTATGTATACAGAAATGTTTTGCAGGGCGCAGATGACATTTCTGTAATTTATACTGGGGACTAAGGCAAACCAATCCACCAGCATCAGTTAAAATCAATACAATTTACAACAACTGTCTGCAATGCAGAGGATACAGGGGCAGGCATTTAAACACAGTCAGAATGTGAAGTTGATAATAAAGAAAATTGTACAGAGATGCAGATTTATATAAAAAAACCAAACCAAACCAAACCAAAACATAAAACCTGTGCAGGCCAAAGCTGTCTTCAGAGAGTTAGCATTTTTTAACTTGTGGCAGATACCAGTGAACTAACTGTCATTCCAGGAACAGCAGTGACAGAAGAATGAGCTGCTATTAGGCAATCTTTGGACAGTAACAAGTAATTCTACATGAAGTCATCCAGTTATCTTGTTTTTCCTGTAGTTAATGTATTAAGAGGTTATTTAAAATGAAGATCCCACTCTACTAGTCATAATGGAGTTTTATTTTATCTGTTACACATTCTTGCTAGGGAGAATTAAAAATTAAACACGTACTAAACTCACATTTGTCTCAGGGCCCATCACTGCAGTGAGGAATACCTTCCCCTGTGAACTGAAATCCAACAATTTAGCATCGTTCATCATGTTGATATAAGACAGACTCTTTTGCCTAGAGGACACACTAATGATACACTCTCTGTAGTTGAAGTTGCAAATGATTTCCGTTTGAGCCTGGGATTGAATCTTGCCAATTTAAATGGCCAAACCGAAATTGATCTTGCCGATACATTTGTTTGTTCTAGAAAATTAAAAGCTTGGTGAAAAGCTGATAAGCAAATTGCATTAGTGAGAGATGACAGTTTTAATAAACTTCCTTCAGTAAATGACCGACTTCCTTTTTTAATGAACATTATGTCTCAAAAGAGACATACTTCTGTACTATACTACATACTTATAGTACTTCTGTACTATAGTGGCACTAAACATAGATAATTTTTTATTGATCTCAGAATTAAAAGTGGAACCTCTGTGTACTTTAAGATTCTAAAGTGGGTGGTATTTAAATCATCCTAAATGGATTTGCAATTTATAATGTATGGAATTTAAGTTACACTTTTTCATGGATTCTGCAGACTTGTAACATATTATTCCTGACATGAAAGAAGAGACTCTGAGCATATGGAGTGCTAGGACTTCTCATATAGTCCTATCACTTATTAATGTTGTTATTAAGTATCTGCGTCATGTCTAGGAATCCACAAGTATTAAATTCCTAGGAACCCTTTCAAAGAGGTGGAGCTTCCTGGTCCAAGGAAGGTTCCAGGTAACACCATGGTAAGGAAAATCAGATTAGTCTGCACTGGTTGCCAACAAGTGGTTGCCTACAGTCTTTTCCATCATCATTCAGATACTGACAAGTGTGAAGGGAAAAGCAATTAAAAATCAGACCAATACCTTGATCTACAATGCCTGACTCAGTTATGAGCTGATAGCTCCTATGAGTGATAGCTCCTACCTCTTCCCAGCAAAGTTTTTATATTCCTGTATATTTTTGAGACTTCCATTGATGACTTCTGGGCTGGAATGAACCTAGGAATTACTGAGATTCAGAATGATTCTGGTATGAATCTCAAAACTAGTCAGAAACCTCACTCTTCAGGCCACACAAACAGCATCTTCGTATCTGTCTAAACATCTAAGCCCAGTTTCCTTATTACTGTTTGATTTCACTGCAGATTTGCTGGGTTCTCTCATACTTTATGTCAGTTATAAGATTAAGACATAAATTAGACTGACTTCCTGCTCTTAAACTATTGCCATTCTTACAGGCTTTAATCTCCAAAATAATGAGACAAAGACCAACATGCAGTAGCAAAACTTTGCTTAATGCAGAAAATTTAACAGAATATTTCTAATCTTTCCAGGATTAAGGATATTTAGATTTGATTCTGATTTAAAATCCAAGCCAAGAACAAATGTAAATGCCTTTGTGGAAAAATAGGGCAATTCAGACCTATCTATTTGATAAGCATAGACAAGCATACAGAAATCCTTCTGTCCGAATGTTAATTGGAAATTGAAAGTTGAAAAGGAAACTATTCCCATTTTACTAAGTGGTTGTTTCTGCAAATTCAGAGATTCAGTAAGTCTGCCCTGTAAAACTTCAGAATGATTTTGTAAAGAGTATTCTGATTGAGATGGGCATTTTGGAGCTGCAGCTTTCAGCTACATGTATCAAAAGTGTTACCGTGTACAAAAGCAATAGTGGTTTAATAATGTGACAATGCTGAAAATCACAACTTATTTGTCATCCTGTGTAAATTCAGTGACATATTTCAGACACAGATTATGGTATTTAATTGTTAGGCTTGAAATGCCTGGCATTAGGCTTCGAGATTGCTGCAAGTGCCACACGCAGTCATTTCCAGTTTGTCTGTGCTTAATAAGTGATCCAGAAGGCCCTTTTAGAAAGGTATTTTAAGCCCATTTTAAATCAATAGACCAAATGACTGCTAGGATCATTACTGACTTCATTGCGCTCAGCCTTTGTATCACTACTTTTCTGATGCCAAAAATATAAGTGGTATGACATTACACCTTTTTTATACTGGTCTGAAAGCTGAATCAGGGCAGGGGCACCTCACTTTCCTCAGCTAACTGCAGGAAAACTTGTTAATTTTTGTCAATATAACTGAAATACCTTTGTAAACTGCAAAAAATGTGTGTAATCAATGATTGCTGTTCTCTTACTTTTGTTTGGACTATTTCTCCAGGTAAATCTGAAAGAAGAGCTCTGAGGGAGGTAGATGCACTTTTCGCTTAGCACCAGGCTCCTGGGTCTGGGAGGGAGTTATTACACCCCTGTTGCCAGGCTGTACGTGCAGGATTTTTCATTCAGTTCTCCAGAGAGCTACATGTTTCACTGCCTGATTGAAAAAGAAGCTGTTAGCACATGTCAGATTCCAACCATGTGTAAGTCACCAGAGAACGGTTTGAGCAGTAACAGGAAAGAATTCATTACAGGCATAAATTGGACAGGAGAAAAAAGAGCCATGTAGTAAAAGGACCCAAAACCACTGCCACATTTGGCATTTAACAGTGACTTTGCCCCCCTGCAGAGGTCAAATTTCAAAAAATATTTCAATGGATGCTGCTTATAGCCTTTGAGGCAGTTTCTGTAGGATAGAGTAAAAGCACTGAGTCAGTGATCTGCTGGAAGTATGCGTTGCCATTCTTCAGTACCTTCACTCTACAAAGTATGGTTGCAGCATGAGGAGCAGAGAACAAACTCCATCCATTAAAGAGATGTATCTTCTCCCTGTTAGATTAGATGTCCTCCCTATAGAGGGTACAGAGGACAGTGTGTGAGGGGCTGTTGCAAGGGCCTGTCTCTGCAGGAGGGCAGTGCCCAAGGTCATCATGAAGAGCAGATATGCAGGCTTCACTGCAAATGTACTAAAACCAGAAGTATAATTGCATTAAAATCAGTGATCTTTCATAGAATCACAAGAAGGTTTAGCTTGATAAGGACCCCTTGGGCAGGGACATCTTTCACTAGATCAGGTTACTCAAAGCCTTGTCCAACCTGAACTTGAACAATTCCAGGGATGGGACATCCACAACTTCTCTGGGCAACCTGTTCCAGTGTCACACCATCCTCATCATAAAAAATATCTTCCTTATGTCCAATCTAAATCCCCCTTCTTTCAGTTTAGAACCATTAGCCCTTGTCCTGTCACTCGTGAAAAGTCTCTGTCTTTCTTACTAGCCCTGTTTGTATATTGAAAGGGTGCAATAAGGTCTCCCTGTCGGCTTCTCATGTCCAGGCTGAACCATCCCAACTCTCTCAGCCTGTTTTCACAGGAGAACTGTTCTAGCCCTCAGACCATTTTCATGGCCCTCCTCTGGACTCACTTCAACAGGGATTATCTTTAAGTCTCTTCTGTAGGCTGGAGCATCATACTTTATATATAAAAGAAAATGGTGAAGATAGTAATTTCCCATCATCACCAAAAAAATGTATCTTCATTGTCATAAAGGAATTTACAAATTAAGATTAATGAACCTGTGAGGAGAGAGAATAATCTGCTGGTTGCTCTCTTCCTGCAGCAAGAAAAGACCTTGAATTCCTCCCCAGCTCCCCTTCTTTATACAGAGTTCATAAAGATACAGTGATTATTTTTTTTTAATCTCATAGCGATATGAATCACAGATAGATTCAAATTTTTAGTTGACCCAGTAAACTTCTTTAAAATATTTAGAACCATTAAACTTCATTTTTTGATGACTGGAAATGTTATCTTGCAACTGGGGACCTGCTTAGATGTTGGCACAGTAAATATCAAGGTATGCATTCATTCTGACATTAAATTAAAGTTGGCTCAGAACGATTAATTGCTCTCAGGTGTGCTCAGTTTTTCCCCATTAGGGAAGCTTCAGTTACAAACTGCAACTTCATCCATTAAACTCTCTGGTCTGAATTCAATCACACCATCTCACCCTCCATTGGATTTTATAAGTGCATTTAAAATAGACAGTGTGTTTGGGATAGAACCAACACAGAGTTTTGTTGCCTCAGGAAATGTTATCTCTCTATTGACATATGTATAAACTATATTGTATATTTTGAGCATGCAACACAGCCTTCTAGCTGCTAGCCATCAGCCCTACGGAACACTTATATTGTACATTTCCCTGGGTTCAAGCATGATGATGTAACTTGTGCATTAGCATCCCAAACTTGTAAAATAGTGCCCCTTTATAGGCAGACTGTTAAAACCATGACTGGATACAGCTGGAATCAACGCCGGGCTTCTGTTTTCTTTCATTATGGCTCCAAATGGCTGGTTTATACTAATCTAAACCAGTATTTTGCCTAGAAATAGGCAAAATTTGCCTAGAAAAGGGCATTTATGCTGCCACACCAGTATCATCTGGGCAGTAGCAACAGAGATGAGTCCTCTTGCCTCTTAGGGGAGACCTGCTCACTGAGTTTCTCCTTTTTCTCTCTTCTACAGCTGAAACCTGTTTGACTTTCCACTAGTAGAATGAAGACGTTTGCAGAACAAACTCTCTTGGAAAGGACAACTACTGCTGCTGTTTCTCCACTGAAACCACCGTGACTTTAAACTAATTGCATGTAAAAATAGCAGGAAAAAGCAAAACTAGTCTCAATTGGGAAATTAGGCCTCACTTGAGAAATGTATCCTCATGTGGGCTCAGAGCCAAATCACACTCTGTTTTAGGAGTGCTATGATATTGCTGTTTACACACACTCTTTTTCGTTCAGGCTCTTCTGCATAGTGTCACACTCTTGACTCCAGGAAAAATGAGCAGAGCCTGAGTGGTGTGAAAGTGTCATATTTCTAGGATGAGGTGGCAACTGAGCTTATCTTGCTTGAGTCCTCTAAATACAATGATGTTCTTATAAAAAAAAAGACAGATTCCATCATTTCCTTTGGATTTTGTTTGCTCAAGTGGCCATACATGCATTTTTTTTGAGATCCTAAGTGTTGAACATCTGTGTTAAATGTGCTATAAACAAGACATAATCATGTCTACTACACTACAGCAGAGGAACATCAAATTCTGAATCAGCCCTTGCTTGGAGTACTGCTGTTCTGGATATGTGCAGAACTGTAAATAACTAAGAAAAAAGGGAGATGTCAAGTACATTTTTGTCTATGTTTGGGATAGGCTGCAGCTGACAAAGTCTGATAAAACATTTTAATTAAATATGATATACTTTGAATGCAAAATATGTTAGAAATATTACTGCTCCACCGGATTTTCTAGGTGTAGATCCCATTTCTGTCTCTAGAATTAACAGTCTATTATTTATACAAATAGTTCAGTGATTGTTATGTCCTTGCAGGTTATTTGTCACAACAATTAGCTGGTAATTTGTGCTAACATTTTTATTTTTTTTTCTTTTTTCTTTTTTTTTTTTAAATCGTGCCTCTTGCTTAGTTAGTCAGCAGAGTTTCTATTGAGGCATTAGGACTGACTCAGAGGTTTGCTCATCCCCTTCAGAAACAGTGAGGTGGTTTAAGAACTGAAGTACATGAACTCTAATCTTTAATTTATTTATTTCACCAACAAACTTGCCAATTAGAATATCAGTCTCATAAATTCAGATTCATCCTGCCTTATTTAGGCATTAAATCAGGAATGGGTCTGCAGAGGACAATTCATACAGCAGCTGAGTTGATTTGTTTCTGGTGGTGTCCATCTTCCCCTGTTGACTTGAGGAGATACATAAGGCAATCAAACTCCTAAAACACTTTGAGTACCTACAGCCAACCAAGATGGATATAGCATCTCACTCATACATGTTATCAATAATTTCAATTTGAGTGTGCTACATAGCATGATGGACACGCATATGCATGCATTGCCTATATCAAATAGTAGACAAGCTCTCAGGGAGAAGATTTATAGGGTTTAGTTGAAAACTTTGTAAGTGATGAGGTGATATGTGTATAAATTAGGGTTTGGCAAGCTTTGTAACAAGAAAATAAAAGCTGTAGAGCTATTGCCATTAGCTAGAGAGCAAAGTCAGTCCAAGAGAAAAGAGTAAGAGGTGCTGAAAAGAAAGGCAGCGGACACAATAAGATGTTAAATTACATTGAAGTTTTAGAGACAAGGATTATAGCAAATAGGCCTCAGGATTATTTTTAAGGGTGGTAAATGGGTGAATGCTGAGATGGAAGGTGATTCAGGAAATTTGTGTCTTCACATTATGCACTTTCACTAAGTTACAAAAATTAATCCCTCTCATTTTGCATGCTCTCCTTGGTATCCATACATAAACTTTTATCGGGAATTTGGTACCAAACAAGATATCATGGATATTAAAGGAATTACTTAAACAGCAGATTCTTGACTAGATCGTTAATAACTTTTCCTTTTGAGAAATTACTTAGGTTTTAGTTCTGAATGCTCTGATTTCAGACACACTATTTTTCTAAAATAATATTCTGTAAGAGTAACTAAAATTGAGAAGGAAAAACATCCAAATGATCAGCAAAGAAAAGGTAACATGGCAATCCTCTTCCTAGAAAAGCTCTGATGCCTCAGGTGACAAAAAGAAGCAGAATACTCAGTTAGTGAACGTTTAGCACAGCATTTCCTGGGTGGACAGGATTAAAAATTAAATTTCCTTAAAAGGTTACCAGAAGTAGGTGGGCTATCACTATAAACCTGTTTCTAAAGGAAGAAGCCCTTACTTTTACTTTTGCCCTTGGAGGTGAAAGAAAGTGGAAAGTCCATTTTATATTTGTGGGTAAATGAAGTTCAAATGCTTGAAATGAAAGATTCTAGGCATGCACTGCTGTCTTCTCCAGATTCCGTTAGCTGTATTCATGCTGCTATCCTTCATTTTCTTGTACTGTATTCTTGGGATTGCAGGAAAATTGAAAAGGGAGGAATGAACATTACTTTGACAAAAAGGCGAAAAGCATATCCTTCTTAATGTGTTTGGGTTTTTTTTAATCAGATAATTTGTGAAGAGGGTGCAAAGTTCTAGGTAAGTAGATGATTTTTTTCTTTTGAAGCTAAGAACAACCTGTGTCTATGTAATTAAGTGTAAATGGCAAAAATACCAGTTCATCTGAAAGAAAGGACACACCATGCTAATGTGAAATGTAATGTAGTCAGGTGAGCATTGAATGAGGTCCTTAAGGGACAGACATATAAAAGCAATACTTCTGCTCAGTCTCTGTTTCCAAGAATTTCTCTGATATGCATTTCTATTCAATAAAGGGATCCTAGAATATAAGAAAAGACATGAGTTAGGTGAAAGTTATAGCAAAGGTAATGTGTGCTTAGGTGGCAGAAGTTTTCTGGCTGTTTCTACTCCTGGTTTCAGTTCAAATTGGTTTCTGTTCTGTTCAATTTCCCTTTCAGAGTTTTGGAGGAGAATTGTTCTAAAGAAAAGTGATATTGACTGACAAAGAGCACCCATTGTCATGGAACAGTCATCCACTGGGATTTTATTTTCACCATCAACAGAGATCCTGAGAAGGATTGGGACCCAGAAGTTACAGATACACAAACAGATAAAACCAATACCCTGGATCTGGGCTTTGGTGTTGGGAAACTATTGTCTGTATGGCCTAATAGCCACTGCATGGCAATTATTCATCCAATTTAGTAAATAAAATACACAAAAAGATATATATATACTGATGCTGTTAGGATGAAAACTGGGCCCAAAATAAACCAATGTTGTCCCATTTGATTTAGCTGTACATTTACTTTGTGTAGTGAGGCAGCACAGTTGCATAAAAAGTCGATCAAATAATTATTCAGTTGTCTATCTACTATAATTACTTGAATATAGATTCCAACTCCAAAGCTGTTGTATCAAGACACATTTTAAGCTTTCACTAAAAAAGGAAATGTCTCTGGAGTCAGCAGGAGCGATGCTTTGCTTACTATCTGCCATGGACAATAAACATCCTACATGGGTGAAGGGAATGAAAAATTTATCTTTCCCTGATATGCATATTCCCCATGTTGGTACGTGTGTTTTCATAATACCATTAAATTCCTCTTAAAAACTTTTCATGTTGCTTATTGATTTCAGGGGAAAGTAATCTTGTAAAATCTCAGCATTTCAAAAAAGGGTCCTATTCTGAACTGTTTAAATCAAGGTTATTTTCATTTTTAGGTATGAGGAAAAAAGAAAGTGTGTCAAAATTCTCTTTCACGTAGGTGTAACATTAGTTGACTTAAGGGAAGCTAGGTGGATTTTCTCACATCTCCAAAAAGTGTTCCAAAAATCAAACTGCAAGTGATAGATAGGTTTTTGTGTTGTGAAACTTGTGAAAATGGTCTCAATGAAAGGATTGGGAAAGACCACACACTAGTAAAAAGTTCCAGTTCCAGTAAATGAAATGAAATTTTCTGGAAAAAGAAAATCCTCAAACCTTTAAAAACTGTTTTGTGATTCAGTGTATCTTAACATTCAAGAATAACCACGTAATTTATTTACATACTTTGACATCTATTTTTTTCATATTATAAGTCCATGTAATCAAACTAATATCTAGCATTTGAAGATAAAAGCAAATTGAACATGTGAATTAGTTAAATTAGAGCAGGCTTTAATTTGATTCTTAATATCTGCTGAAATTTAATATTTCACACACACAAAAAAAGTTACATGACATCTGAAATTTGTCTTATAATAATGGAATGAACTGCCTTAGTGTATGAGAAATGATTCACTCCAACAGTTTATAGGAATTAATGAGCTTGACTTTGAGCTAACTCCACAGCAACCCAGAAATCACTTACTAGACCCCAGGGAACTAACACTAGCATGGAAGCAGTGAGAGCTGAAAAGAACCTTTGTGGATCCGCTAAAAAGGGAAAATAGAAGGGAAAAGTAGTAGAGATGGGTGGAGAGACATTATTATTCCACATTTTGCAGAAGTAAATTTGGAGCTGGGACCACAGCCTCTGTCCTTAGAGTTTACAGTCTGGTAGGACTAAAGTGGGGAAAGATTGATTTCGATAAATTATAGAATCATAGAATGGTTTACATTGAAAGGGACCTTAAAGGTCATTGAGTTCCTACCCCCCTGCTGAAGATTGCTATCTTTAGCTCCATTATTGCTTACACTCTGTAAGTTCTCTTGTCTCAAATTATCATGAAAAGATGTCAGACCAGTCAGATTTTATAAAGCTTATGTTTTATATGCATTCTTAACTTCCATAGTGTTATCATTTGACACTTTTGGAGTACATCACTCCATCAGTATAGTTTTGTGGTAGGTAGTAGTTTTCTGCTCTGGAACTTCAGCCCATATTCACCATATATTTGCACTTATATTAAACCAGAAAGGACGTGTCGATCATTTTATGTTAAAAAGCAAAAAAGAAAGCCAGGTATTTATTCCTCATCCATGGTGTAAACCCAGAAGAGGACATGCTGGTCCTGTCTCACCAAATACAGCATTTGCAAGAACTGTTCCAGTTTAATGTCAGGGAAAGTACTGAGAATGTCAAAACTTCACAGCTTACATATGTTTTTTTTGGACCCTTCTTTACTGAAGGGATAATATTATCAGTCAGGGGTTTTGCTTGCTTTTAAGGTTTTGATTTGAGTCACCATCCCTGGAGGTATTTAAAAGATGGGTAGACCTAGTGCTTAGAGATATAGTTTAGTGATGTTTTTCGTCAGTGTTAGATTGATGGTTGGATTAGATGATCTGAAAGGTCCCTTCCAACCTAAGCAATTCTATGATTCTATTATTTAGGAAACCTGTAAAAGAGCTGCAGAATTGTTTACTTTGCATCTGTGACTGTCAGATCCAGCATTGACGGTTCTTTGCCTGGTTCTTGCAACCCTCTTTTCTTTTCTCTCTCTTCTCCCATTCCCCCTTCCCATTTTCACTGTCCTGCACCACAGCAAACAGGGTGAAGCAGGTTAACCTGCCTGCTCTATCTCTAGTTCTGATTATTTCCTGGAAATTGTCTTGCCCTCTCTATGCTATCAGGATAAGAAGCTCTCTGCTTTTTCTGATATCTTTTTTTCATTTGTATTTTCCCAACGGGAATTACAAAACTTTACCAAGCAAGAGTGACATAGAAATGTGAGAAATACTATGGTATTCCTCTTTTTAAATATATATTTAAAATGGTTGTTATTTGTCCCTGACTTTTTGCAAACTTTTTATTAGAGTAGATCATAGCAAGAAGCTCTTTACATAGTATTGCATAGATTTTTCAAACTTTCAGAGAAAGGAACTGGAGAAAATTATTAAATATTTAACCCCACCATATTTAAGAATTTTTTAGCCTTCTGGATTGTTTTCTGACATTATTAACAGAAGAGAATGTTTCAGAAATCTCATTGTAGCTGTTGGGCTTTCAGTTGCTCATCAGCTCATCTGGAAAATCTGTAATTGCAGAACAAACTTCCCAGAGAATTAATAGAGGCTCTAGCAGTGATGGCAAGGTACCTGCCAGTTATCCACTGTGAACATAATGTATTTAAAGGAAACTATTATTAATACACAATTGATGTGCATAACTGGCAGCCAGTTTCTTCATTTTAAATAATTCAGTGTTTTGATCTTTAAAAGGAATATCAGTGTTTTTGAAAGGTCTGAGATTGACAGGCCCTAGAAAATGAAATCTTTTGTTTATCCATGGACTGTGCACTTATGCCTGGGACAGCTCTGACTCTCCCACGCACGGGCTGTCAAGGTGCCTCACTCCTTTCCTGGGGCCTGTTCCACCTAATAAAATACAAATCCTTTTGCATCTAGTTGAAGGCAAAAGTGGTGATACATAATTACTATCATGTTCTTGCTCTGTGTCTGAGCTGAGCCCAAACATACTTTTTTGTTGCATTTTTATTATTCACTATTTCCCAACCCAATCCATAGTCTGGCTGAGACACACTGGCTTAATGTGAAGGTCATCTGAGTCAATATTGCAGGGTATCATCACAGCAGATTTTGGAGTGATTAACTGCTATACTACAGTTGCTTTGCATAGCTCAGAAAATACATAGATAACACTGCTTTGCTTTTTCTTCCCTTTGTATGTGTGAGCAAAAATTCAAGCAAATATTAAATACAGATGAGTGTCTTAGAACCAAATGTGTGGCATGAGTACAGTGTGCAGGCCATACTCTGCCCCCTTGGGGTGGAGGAATTAGAAATAAATGAAGTTTTTTTCCTCTTGTCACAAAGGTTCAGCTCAACTCGCCAGGTTTTGGGTGTAGGTCCTGTTAGTGTCGACAGGGATCCACACAACTGGATTTCTAGTCTCTGGATTTACATCTCAGAGATTAAAACATGTACAAGTATGTTTTGCTTTAATGACTTAAATAGTTCAAATATATTGTGTGGAATATGCACAAAATAAGGAAAACAAACTCCTCTGTCACTGAAATATTAGGTGGAGAAATTCAGACTTTGAAAAATATGTGCATTTTTATAGAGATTGTCTGTTAATCATAATTAGGACAATCTGCTAAGTCTTGTATTATCTTTCATCAGCAATATAAGGGTTTTTTTTTTCCTGAAGGCTTTAAAGCATGGCAGAGTTTAGATCACTGAAGCCCTATTGTTTCTCTTATGATGGAGATCATTGATCTCTTTTTGTTTATGGAACTCCCTCATGCAACCATTTAAACAGTTACAATATTTAAAAATATATTTTGTAGGTGATTTAGATGATCTGTTGTATTTTCAAATGTCCAAAAATAACTAATCAGAAACAAAATCATTTAAAATATTAAGGATTGCTTAGTATCAGAATTCAAAACCAGATCTGTACTATTAATGCTATCAATGTGTGTCAATGTCATCATATATTTTATTAAAGAGAAATATACAAAGAATATAGTCTATTTTCAGATTTATTATGTTCTACACAAGGTTTTCACACAATTTAATTAATTTGCTCAGTGTCTCAAATAACCTTCTTAGTGAAGAGAACAATTGAGCTTGTGTCCTCATATTCAGGTTCATACTCATTCCGTTGGTTTAAATCTCACCACAGTTCAGCTCTCAAGCCTGTTTTAAACAAGTAAGACACATTTTGACAACTTTCAGAAGAGGTTTTCAAAGAAGGGCTTTAATAGGAGAAGGAAATAACTGTTTAGCTGGCTGGCTGTGGAGAGGGACCAGAGCTGCAGACCTTGTGGCTATGTCTGTACCAGGAAATTAAACAACTATGGGACCATTCTCTAGCACAAAATAGCCCATATCTCTACTGTGAAATCAGTTTAGCCTCAAAAACATAAAGACTGTATGTTAAAAGTTCTGCTTAGTCCCTGCTAACTGCTGAACAGTGCCCAAGTTGTCCAAGGAGCATCCTGACAGTTTAACAGCACGGATGATCGAGCGCCAGCCCTGTTCCATTTATTAGCAGAGACTTGCCTGTGGTTCTGTACGAGGTGTTGCTGCTCTGCAGCAAGGCAAAAGAACTTTGTATGTTGTCAGGGCAGTGTTCTCTGGTGAGATTTAACACAGTGAAACACGTGAGGAGCTTAGCACATTAGTGGAGCATTCATGATTTAATTAATATGGACCAGATCACATCCACTCTTTAGCAAAGGTTAAAGCCTTTCTATTTATCAATAGAATAGGAATAGGTTGTGGCTACTGAAGGTTAAAGAGTTTCCTTTACATAATCTGACACCAACACGTGGCTGGTTTGTTGTGGGGGTTTTTTTCTTTTTCTTTTTTTTTTTTAGATTATAAAACCCTAGTTGTTAAGTAACAACTGTCAGTGTTCACTAATCCAACACTCCAGCTCTGTGCTAGAGTGTGACATCCCAAAGTGACCCCCAGCTCCAGATAGATATGTCTGCCTTTTCACACCCAATTACCCCCAGAGTTTGTAGCGCTGTTGCAAATGATTTGCTGGAGGATACCTGGCGTACCAAATTTTTCCAGTGAGCTTGAAAGACAGGTTTCCTTCTATGGTCTGTTCTAGCTAATTGGAAAGCTGTGTGCACCTGGGTCTGGCCAGTTTGAGAAGCAAATACAATATTCTTTCAGACATTTCTGTTCATACCAATTCTTGTTCTCTTGCTCTTTCTCTTTCTTCTCTTCAGTTGTACTTATTTAAAAGTGTATCAAAGATTAGGCTGCTGAGATGAGGCAATTACCATTTATACAGGAACAATTTTTGAATCAATATGAAAAGTGAGCATTGCCTTTTACACTGCAGGACATAAATGCCCCTCAATAACTAAACATAAAAGAAACAAGATGTCAGCTAAAGCTAAGAGAATATTTCCCCTTTTCAAACTGAGGGAAACAAAATATATCACCAAAACATCTATGTTTTCTTTGAATACTTTTATTTCAATTTAATTTAGAGGGAAAAGAGATAATCTTTAATCTCTGAATACCTGAGGAATAATTTTTTTATATATATATATACAAGATTCAAATTTCATGTAAGCCTGTCATGAAATTTCAGTTTGAGCCTCAGCCTAGCTCTGATGTGACTTTGATCTTACACCATAGATTGATGTAATCCAGAAGCAAAAAGTAAAATAAATAAATACTAGAGCCGACCTCTGTTCTCCATGAGTGTAATTAAATGTTTTAACAGAGGATCTTGTGGGTTGATGTGTCTTTAATATTGGAGTTGATGAAAAAGGTCTTACCTGTATTTAAACAGAAATGAGCAAGAGTGGCAGCACTCAAAGGGCTGCCAAGAGCCATGTTCATCTCTTTAGTCATCTCCTTGAGAAAGAAAATGAACATTGATCTTTTGAATGAACAAGTGAATGAAAGAATCCGTCAGTGCAGAAGAAGCTTTCAGGAAGATGTGACACTTGAGGAAACAGTTTGGTTATCAGCCACTCTGGGACATCAAAGTAGATATTTCAGGTTCAGTTTTCACAAAAGTATTCCTGAGCTGTAGGCACAAGTCTTCAATTATAAAGGAAAAGAATATGCCATAGAATTCAAGAGCATGCAATTCAATTATTTTAGTGATGACCCTTCCAAATAACCTTAAAATAACATAAAAGATGAAAGCATACAATTACAGAACACCACCAAATGCGATTTTATTTTTTTACAACATTTTTAAAATTTAATTTCTTAGATGCTCTAAAATGCAGGTGAAATAAAATGCTTTTAAATAACTGCAACACAATGCCGATGCTCACTGGCTTTTTCTAGATTACTTTTTTCAAAATTGAAAAATGGGGACTTAGAAATTAATTCTAGCACTTAGTCTGTTGATTCCTTGTAACAAGAATCTCCTGTGTTATCTTTTGTTGTGGCATTAGTGATACTTCATGAAATGATCTTAATTGTCAAGAAAATTATTCTGAAAGCAGCTGTTCTTCAAGGCTTATCTCTAAATAGCATCATCAAAACATCATAGCATCCAAACATGTTTCCCCTGGTTAGCATTTATCACTGAACTCTTTGAATACATATTTTTCATCTGTGGTGCTATTATTTTAATGACAACCCCTAATTAGGGTTGACATTTCACTAGCCTTATTTTATAATTCAGTTCATTCTGACCTCAGACAAGTTATTTAAAGCTGTTGAGGCTCAATTTTTATCAAAAACAGTACGCACATACTTCCTTTTCATAGCGACTAACCCATTTAGAGTCTGTCTTCATTTACAGTATTAGTCTCCTATTGAACTCTGTGTCAGGGCAGCACCCTGCATCACTGCCTCCATCATAATAAAGTGCCAGGATCCCTGCAGCAATCCACAAAAGGAATTTATAATGCTGATAGACCGACCATGCCAGACTTTGACCAGCAACTTGCCCAAGGTTATGTTTATTAAAAGAAAACCAGTGGGAGAGCTGGTAGAGAGGGGTTGGCTGAGCCTGGAGAAGGGAAGGCTGACTGGGGATCTGTCTTTGTCCACCACTACTGATGCCCAAGAGGTATTTCTGGGCTTGGTAAGGATCCCAGCTGGGAAGGGAATGGGTAGCAAGAAAAATAGCATTTATTCAGCAATAGCACGCCTCTATTTCAGTCTTCCATACTATGTCTATATTAAAAAATATAGAAAGTGCAGGAAAAAGTCCCATATGTTTTTAGTGCATATGTTTCTGAAGTAAAGAAACCCCTTCTTGCATGGGGGCAACAGAACAAGCAATTAGAGAGATGGGAATCACTTCCACTTAACACTGTCATAATAAGGATCTAGGTCAACTGGGGACAAAAATACAATGAGATTTTCCTCAAATACCTATTTTTTGAGCCATATCGTGTCCTGAGAAGGGACTACCATTTCAGAGGGAGGATGCAGGTACAGAAGGCATATTCTGATGCCTATGGAAACATCCTGTTTTCATCTACTGTCAGGCAAGAAAGCAAGTGAAAAATATGAAGAATGGGATTGCTCAGGCTTGCATTTTGGCACCAGAATTTCTTGATCTGGGATGATGAAAATTTTGCACTTCAAAAGAAAGCATCAAAATAATAAATATCACTAAATATAGCTGTCTGGTTTTTATTACAAACTTTATTACACAAAATAGTGAAATTCTGAAAGGGTTAAATCTTTGTCATTCATATGGGTGGAAGGTAACAGAGAACTAGAGGATTAGACGGAATGGAAATGCTGATGATAAATATGTTGTTTACACTTCTGCCTTTTATTGTTGCACTGAGGTGTAGCAGCATAAGCAATTTATGGACAAATATGTGCAAAGAAACTTCAAAGGTTAATTTAAACAGTTTAATGCTCTGAAAAGTGTAGCAACTTATCTGCAGTGAAAACATGGTGCCTACAGTGTGTTCCTCAGGTCAGGGGTGATGCTTTTCCCTTTCTGTCAGTGTGGCATATAATGCATCAACCCAACTGGCAAGCCTAGGAAAGAGAATTGTGCTGAAAATCTGTATTAAAATGATGATGTTCTTGTTTACTTCTCATGGTATTTGACACGCATTTTATTGAATAAGTTTCATTGTTTGTATGCAATTTACATTCATAAATGTGATGCCAAATCAAAGGATTAACTTTAGAAATTTTAATATTGTGACTATTTTTGGCAGTTAAAATGTTTTTCTGTGTTTCTGTGTCAGAAATATATATAACTGAGCATAAAGAAGACCAAGTGACGTTCCTTTCTGAAAAGATTTCACACATACCTGTTCATGAGACATAAATACTCAGCTACAACTGTCTTTCTAACAAAACCCCAGATGTTATATAATTCTTCTTGAGGATAAATATATATTATTTTGCCTTATTTCCTTGTCTGTATTTTTTTTCCCTTTAATTTCTTTAAGATACTGTTTGAGTTTATTGTGTCCTCTCCATGCAATCATATTTAAAAGAAGGGAAAGTGTCCTTACTCTTCAGGACAATCTCAGAGACGTTAATGGGAAGCTGCAAGATGCCTTCTGCTAGGAAAAAAAAAAAAAAGTATGGAAGTGATATGTTTAGGATGGGAGGACTTCAGGAAAGATTCTTATCTGATTCTTCTTCCATTCCATTAAATTGTATTTTCGATTTTACCTCCATATATTTTTCTGGATTTGGAGGTAGCCACACTGATCATCTTTCTCCTAGAGCATTTGTGTACTTTTGTGGAGCTCCTGAAACTCTAGCTTAAGTCTGGGTTTTAGCAAGTAGAGTTTGTGGGAAGTCACTGCTTTATTAAAGCACTGGAAGCAGACTTCTGTCTGCTTCTTTCCTATCTGTAGGGCTTGTTTGCCTGAAAGCTTTTCTGCTTTTTCTGAGCATATCTGTTGTTCTAATAAAAAATATTAGCTCTGCCTGTAATATTTATTTTGCCCTGGAGCATCACAGATGGAGCAAGAGAACCTCTATATTATATAGCTATAACATAGCTATAGTGATTCACAAGGGCAGGTGTGCACACTCACCAAAGTATTTTCTCTTCACTTATGAAGCACATTTTTTCAGTGTTTTTCTTTTTCAAATAGTGTTCCTTTGTGGTTTATTTCTGCTTTTAGAATTATCTCAGAAACATGGAAAGTTGAAGAATTATATAATAATCTATTGGTAATTAGTCGTTCCCAGTTTCCTGTGTAATTTAGTGTGGGTCCCTCACACAAAAGGATGCTGCATAATATAAGCCTAATGTAACACATTTTATAATCCTTGTTACCCAAATAGTGGACTTTTATATAGAAGAAATATGCAAATAATTATATATCCATTTTATCCCTCTACAAAAATAAAACGAGCAGCTTCTAAGTATTGCAAAACTGAGAACTGAACAAGTGAAATAAATAAAGAATATTAGGCACTGTTTGACTCTTTAGATTGATCTAAACTATACAATATTTCAGTCCAAAGGGCTGAGTTCTTTTTTGGGATTAAACTCATGCAGGAAGAGAGAGTAAACACCCAATTCATCTTCACTGCCTGTATGCCATGTATGGCTTGTACATCTCTGGTGTACACTCCTAGGCAAACTCTTTTTCAGGTTTGAAGACCCCCAGCCTACTCAGTCATTCCACATATAGAAACTCTTCACACCATTGATCATCCTTTTCTAAATCTTTTCTAAATTGAATATGCCCTTCCTTCGACAAACAATCCAGAAATGCACAGAGTGTTCCTGGATGGGTGAATAATGGATGTGTGTACTGGCACAGTCATATTTGTTGTATTTTTTATTGTTCTACTAATAATTCTTAAGAATTGAGTTTGGGGTTGGCTTTTTTTTTGACTGTTACCGAGTACTTAGCCAATGTTTTCAAGGAACTATTTATTATAATCCCAAAATTTCACTGCTAAGTGGTAATACTCGACATCATTTTTAATGTGAAACTAGGATATTTTTTCCCTTATGTGCATTACTTACTTTTATGTACACTGCAATTTATTTGCTATTTCATTACATAGATACTGAATCTTGTAGAGGCCAGTGTAATTCTTCACAATTAGGCCCTGTTCTTCCTAGCATGACTAACTTTATAACAATGTGAAACTTGCTTTTCCTTTTTTTTTAAATAAAAACTGTTAAACTGCACAGCCCTCAATTACTGTTGACCTCTCTCCAGTATTAGGAAACCTTAACTGTTTCTTATCTTTCTGCCAATTATTTGTCTGTATTAAATAGCTAGCACATTTTCTCTTCTGCTATCAAATGTTCACTTTTGTTGTGACAACTTAATTTCTTTAAAAGCTTTTGGTGAGAGAGCTTATCAAAAGGATTGGGGAAATTCAGATAATTTATCTTTATTCATGTGTCAGTTGTCTCATTCAAAGAACTGCAAGAGGTTTGCAACGTATGTGTCCTCTTTACAGGTGACTCTTAGAGCTTATTTTTCACATCTGTTTTTTATTAAAGCTTCTGCTGCTTTGTCATATTGAACTCTGATCGCATATGCCTGTAAATTCTCCTGATCTTCCCAGAAATTTCTTTTAAAAATTGGTGTCATGTTTGCTTGCCTCTGTTATTCAGGTATCAAGGAAGTTTTCAGTGAGAGGTTTCACAGTTCCATGCCATCCCTTCTGCAGATAAAGTTGATTAAAAAAATAAATTTAATTTCTTTGGTTGCTTGTGTCATCTCTGAGTGTTCCTTTTATACCTTGAATGTCAGCACTATTCAGTTAAAGAAAGGAACTTGATCACATTAAACTGTTAGAACAGTGTTTGACAGTCAGGAAACTAGCAAGTCCCGCAATTTCAGGAACCATTTGGGAAGTAAGACAGGAGAGGAACTGTTCTCCACAGTTCGGATGCAGTTACTCTGCTGTAAATGGTAAGGCAACATATAGGTGTCATCATGCTATACCAGTAAGGATCAAGGAGTGTGTGCTGGTGCAGTTTTGTTTAACTGAAGAAATTCACACTGGTTCTATGGTCCATGGTTCTATGGCAGTCAGAACAGATATGCCCAGAGTTTGCACTTCATCTCCGACATTAAGCTTTTCTCCTTCCTCTTCTTCTGGGTAACTGTCTAGAGACAGCTGCCTCTAGTGTTTTCTTCCTGCCCATTCAGTCCACTCTTGATATTACTTATGTGAAGGGCTTCCTCGTTTTAAGATTTGTAAGACAGAAATTCAGTTCAGGGTAACAGAGATATAGCTTCTTTTTTTTTTTTTTTTTCTAAAAGAAAACAAAAAAGTTGCAACATCGAGAGGTTGGTGCTGGTCTCTTCTTGCAGGTAATTGGTGACAGACCAAGAGGAAATGGCTTCAAGCTCCAACAGGGTAGGTTTAGATTGAACATTAGGAAAGAATTTTTCACAGAAAGAGTGGTCAGGCATTGGAATAGGCTGCCCAGGGAGGTAGTTGAGTCACTATCCCTGGACGTGTTTTAAGAGTCGGTTAGATGTGGTGTTGGGGAATATGGTGTAGGGGAGAACTTTGTAGAGTAGGATCTATGGTTGGCCTCGATGATCCCAAGGGTATTTTCCAACTGAAATGATTCTATGATTCTATGATTATAGAATGATGATAGAATTCTATGATTATAGAATCATAGAATGATTCTATATAAAGTCAATTATACATATATATAATATACATCTATATAATGTAAATTATACATATAATGATTATAGAATCATTATAAATATGGTTTAAAAAACATATTTCCCACATCAACACTCAGGGCAGGATACAAGTGCCTAGATCTAGGGCTATCTGAGATGCCTTATGATATCTTAGCTGGTTTCCATCTACTGCTCAAGGATGAATGTGGTGTCTTGTAGAAACGTTGTCATATCTGACAGCCTAATGACAATGTGTCTCAAGATCCTTAGAACAGCTAGAATAGCACTCGGTACCTATGTTTTAGTCAACGGAATTATGCTTCTTGTCAGCTGAATTTCTCTCTAGGCTCCACTGACTGTACTAATTCAATTCATTGTCTATAATGGAAGCTTAAACACCTACCTCATACCTTCCCCCAGAAATAGATATTTAGGCAACTTCTATTGACAAGAATAATTTAATTTAAATGTTATTGGAATAAACTGAACTGAGGAGACACTGGGGTGAAACAGAAAGAAACAAGGCAGCAGGTATTTATAGTGTGTTTAGGAAGTTTACAGGAGAAAGAGAAAATGAGGGCACTTGGAGAGGCAAACACAGCAAAATTGTCTTAAATATGTCAGTGCTGTGAGAAGGAATGCACTGATTTAAAAAAAAAAAAAATGTCTGGATTTTCATTCACTCTGTGGTGCCTTTAATACTTCTATACCTCTAGCTGTGTAAAGGGACCTAAGGCAGTTATGATACCCCCACCTTATTGCAGCAATGTGAAAAGAACTTCACATTCTTCAATTCGTTCCCAGTAACTAGCACCACTGAGTTCATGTTTATTCATATTCATGTAAGGTAACTTATTTGAAGTTACCTGTCAAAGCAAAAAAACCACCACCACCACAAAACCCTCAAGATCTTTATAGGTGCTATTAATAACAGCTTCATCTGTGATATAAGAATTATCTTGGATATATATGAGCTTTTTCAACGTCCACAGTAATCAACATTTTGCAGAATGATTTCTGTATTCCTGCCCTACCATGTGTAGGAGAAGAAATAATGAAGATCCTCATTAATGTCTGTTCACAGCCCATTCCTGCAGTGTCACCTCAGTCAATATCTAAAGGTCAGTGTCTGCCTTTGATCTCACATACACACGATAGTAAAAACCTAAAGAAACAGACTTTTTAAAAAGAAAATATATTGTCAACTTACAAATTGGAAATAGGGGAAGTAATTTTACCATTAAGAATTGTTTTATTTAAATTCAGCCTATGGAAATAATACAGTTACTTTTCTTTGGAAGGGTTTGAAGCCTGCTGTGCCCCTCTGGCCTTGTGGCTGTGCTGTAATTTCTCACCTCTGGCGTTAGTACCCGAGCATCCCACTCACAGCACAGAGTTTGTGGTACATAATTGTATCTGTTTAACTACCAAGTGTGTTATGATCAGGACACTTGTTTGATTGGAGAAGCAATTGGAACAGAAGCAGAGACTAAGAAAAAACTGACACTTTAAAAGCATATGACACAAACTTCTGATAGCTTCTCTATTACAAACAATCTACAGTCATCACAAGTACTTCTGCTATAATAACCTGAATCCATCAAACATTTTCTGCTAGCTACATTAAGCACCAATATATTCATGTGAGACCTTCTGACTCTGACCTTTTTTATGCTAACTTTGGTAAAATGCAACTCTATTCCCCTTGAGTTAATCCTGGATCACATCAAAGGAAACAGGAGGAGAAGCAAGCACTGGAATACTCACTTTGAATCCTCCATTTTAGTTCAGAATGTGTTTTTTTTTTCCCCCAAGTCTTAAAGTATAGCTTTTAATGCATAAAAAGCAAGGTATAGCTTGAATGAAAAATCACTTCAGAAAGATTATATCAGATGATATACTTAAAAAAATGCAAAAATCTGGAATCCAAGAAAATGGAGGGACGAAGACAAGCTGGAAAGATTTTGGTGTGATTCATCTCTTTCACAGGAAAAATTGCTGACAGAATAGAGTTCTGAAGAGGGGTAAATGAGCACACATGTAGATCAGAGCCCCTCTTTCTACCTCTCCTCTGTATCTGAACAGAGAGTTTTCCCCCAGGAGCTGTCATGCCTATAAAACCTGAGTGGGATCCGAGGGATGTCTGCATCAAGCTGTAGCAATACAGAAGCTAAACTCTTTGAAAAGCCATTTTGACTGTACATTGTCTTGTACATTGTCTGTCTGTCCAGTGCTGCTTGAAAATAAAATGTAGTGCTGTTCAAAGTGGGAAAACAACGAAATACTCAAAGTTTTGGAAATGTCTTTTAGAAAGTCACCAAAACTCAGTGCAAAGAGATTTTGAGAGCCTGCTTACTAATGAGTGTTTTGTTATGAAATGGTAGCGGCTGGGATTCCTCCCCAGGAAGGAACATTTCCTGGCTTCCACCTGGAAGCCAAATCAGCAAAGCTGGGCGGCAGCATGGGCTCCTTGCTCAGAAGAAGCAGGGAGCGGTGCTTTTGTGTCGCATCAGCTAAATTCGTTATGCAGTCCCATCTGTTATATCTCATCACAGAGCTTGCAGGATTTTTTTTTGTTTATTGTTATCTCCAAATAATTGTTTAAGAAGGTACATTTAAAGGCATCCCTGCCTAAACCAGAGTACCAATATCTACACATTTCCAGCTCATCAGGAATGAGCTGATTTTGGTGGCATTTCTCAGATTTACTTACAGAAGACCATGAGCAAGAGAATAACACATTCATAGTTCAGAAAAAGATGTTTTATTTGTGTTAAGAGAATGTATATCTAAGCATTGTAGAAGTGTTTGGGTTTTGTCTTAGATTTATTTTTTAATGCTATTCCCAGAGGCTCACATTTCAACATGGCTCAGATTTAAGTACACAGCTTTCCTTGTTTATCAGAATCTCACAAACTGCATTTCCTTTATAGCTTTTTATGAAAGGCTATAGGGGACTCAAGTTCACAGTACGCCTGAAGATAAATCTGCAAAGGAACTTCAACATTACAAAGCTCAGTGCTGAAATGCTTAACTCTTGGGAGTTCTGCTCTGTGGAAATCTTGATGTATAGCATCCAATGTCTGATATCTACAGGAAAAATTCTGGGCGAAATAAAAGCAACAAAATGGTCAATAATTGGCAGAAATGCTTAGTGCTGCTGTTTAAAATTCTTCTGGAGCTTAACATTCAAAGCAGGGACAAAAACGAACAGAAAGAATCCCCACAAAATCAAAACTCTTCCTAAGCAAAATCTGTATAGAGATAGTGGTTCACGAGGGAGTACATGGTGGGTGGCAAGAGACCTCTGCATATTCTGATCTGGATAGCTGGAAAGAGTATGTGTAAGATAGTGCTGTAAGTGCAGAGACAAACACAACACTCAATAACTCTACGGAAACTGCCCTGATTTGGGTGTTTAATTAATCCCCGGAACAGGGACTCGAATCTGATTCTTTGTCTCAGTAATTGCAGTACTTCTAGACCAAGAGACCAAGAAGTCACAACTTGTCTTTTTGGCTCTGCCAGTAATTAAAGAAATTAAGTGAAAGAATGTAAAAATGAAAGATGCAGGATAATTTTCTTAGAAAAGATCCAAGAGTCTGGACAGTTAGAAGTCTGTTCTGGTGTGTTTGGCCAAGTCTCTGCTTTGACCAGTAGGGAGAAAAGGAATAAAAATTCGCCAGGTAAGTGCTCTGGCAATTGGTAAAACTGACACAGATGTGATCCTGGAAGGTCCATCATCATAATCTTTTGAAGAATGTTTAATCTGAGGAATATTTTAAAACCTAACTGACCTGGTTTCACATGGGAGTGGAGCAGGGAGAACCCAGAATGATTAATCATTTCTATGATTATAACATAGACATAGGCACCAGCAGGACTTGGGGAAGCTGCAAGTGGAAGATTACACTGTGGTGTAAATGTTGGAAGTACATTTTTCTCTATGTCAGATATATGCCTAAAGCTCTTGTTGAACTTAATCTTTTGAGACTAATCCTGATTATCCTACAGGTGTATTCTACTGCCTTTAAAAATCTGGCCTTACTGGAGAATCCTCTGATAACATCGGGCTCCATTTTAAAAGCCACTTTGTTCCTGAGGGCAGGTGAATTTACTTGGTGAGGAGTTAGACACAATTTCTCTCACTACCAGTACCTGTCAGACCAAAGCAAGTACTTGTATTTCAGATGATGCTGTGATGTTATCTGTCCGGTGAACCTTCATTCACCAGTACTTCAACCAATACTTTGACTTGATGGTTTTAAAGATCTTTTCCAATCTAAATGATTCTATGACTAACTCTTGTAGCATGGGTCAAAAGGAGAAGTGACAGGTGCCACCACAGTTCACTATTCTTACATATGTACCCTTAAATTACACATTCCTTACGCCTCAGTAGTCAAGCTTAGATCGGATTTCTCAAGGACATGTGTAAGATGTGCAAATCAAATCCATATGCTGCAAAAAAAAAAAAAAAAGAACAAATATGTTATGCCATGCCTGTACTTAAACCTCTGAGACAATAATTATATTCAGAAGGATCTCCCCAACTCTGAAAAAAATAGCTGATTAAAGGATGGGTAGTTGATGCAGCACAAATGCAGCAAATGATCCTGCTGAGATGTATTTATGGAATATTCAAGTAATATGGCCCAAATTAATCTCATCTAATGTTAGACACAGCAATCTGTGTCTCCCTCTATAGTCAGCAGGAAGGAAAAAGCACTTCAAGATGACATTTCACACCACATAAGATCTGATGCTGTGTGCACATTTTGATGAGGTGGAATGAAGCTGGACATCTGTGTGGAAATGCCTGTAGAGCGTGAGGTGAGGAGACAGAGATCCTGGGAAAAACTAGGAACAGATTGTCAGCTTTTGCAGTGTCAGAGTTGTTGTTGCTGAACAAAGGATTGGATCTGCTCTGCAAAGGGAACAAATGACTTCTGGTGTTCATGTTGGGGTAGGAAAGTGGGGTGGACCACAAGAGAAAATAGACTGAAGCACAAACAGAGACCAGAGAACCTCTGAGAAGATCTTGTAGTGGCTATAGATAGACCACAGGGGTTTTCCAAAGGCTGCAGAAGGGGCTGTGTCGAATTTATTACAGCTTAGGAAGCCTCAAAAAATTGTTTTTGAGACAAGACTAGAGAAACAGGTACAACTTTCAAGGACATAGCAGGCTGGGAAGAGATTTCTTTTCAAACTCTTTTTTTTTTTTATATTTATTTTAGCCTGTCCCACTTTTTTTTTCCCTCTCTTTAAAAAGTCATAAATCATGACCTAGCAATTCATAACTCTCTTGGTATTTTTGGTGTGTTCACTTAAAGAGAACAGCAAATCCCTTCAAAGCTCTGGCTGGTTTGAATGTCCTGGCTCCCTGTGGTAGAAAGTTGTGGAATGCTTTTTTTCTGGTAAAAGAAATTGAAGCTTCTGAAGAAGAAAGATGTTATCTTTCTCATTTGCCCCCCTGGGCTCCTAAATTTCACTCCACTAAACAAAGAATAAGATTCTTGTTACCCAGTTGTTTTACAGAGATTAATTCTCTTTTTACGCTCTTTTGCAGCAAAGCTAAGGAAAGCACCTTCCTCTACTTCTTTCCCCTCCCTGCCCACCCCCAGACTCTCAGTCTCTTGCAGGTGGAGGAGGCACAGGGTCTCTCTCTCATACACCCTTGTCTCTGTGTCTTTCTGAGTTGAAGTGCTTATACTTTGCCTCTGAGCCCCTGCAGTAACTCCCCGCAGCTGTTAGTTGTGTTATAAGCTAGACCAGTGGGCAATGATGTCCTTGGAAGCAAAACACCTGCTCAGACTGGCAGGAGATTGGTGTGGCAGAGATGGAGAATAGCCAGTTTTTATTCCTTTAACATACGGCCTTGGTCATGAGAGAGAATCCACTGATAATTCAGAAAGGTTTTAAAATCATAAATTCTGCATAAGCAGAATTTATAGCCTTCTCCAGCGCAGAAGCTGGTATTCATTTTAAAATTCTGCAGGAACATATTTGCAGAGACTGTTTCATATCTGGTTTTAATTAATGGCTGGGCCTTAAGGGAGCAATATAAAAGTTGCAACTGGGCTTGCTTAACTCTTTTTTCTCGTTTCCATTAATTGTCTGTTCTGTGGCTGACTTTTGAGAATGATTTTTAACACCATTTTTGTGGGCAATGCAACAAATATGTTCATTTTGCAACATATCAATAAGCATTTCATGTTTTTATAAATGTCTTTTGAAAAGAGGTTAATTTATTTTTTCCTAGACACAGCCTGTGCAGAGGAAAAGTATTTTTTTCCCTTTCCTTTGGTCTGCTATGAAATGTAGCTTGTTCAAGTAGAATTTTCTGCAAAGAAAATTGCAGTCATAGGCTTGCGAATGAATGTAGCCCCTGAATTGCAAATTAAGGCTGAGTTCAAGAGCTCTTTGAAAATACCTTTCTGAAATTTAAGGCACAGATTCCCTTCACTTAATTTTAGGTCCGTCGGGGCCTAGTCTGTAGTCATCTTCCCTCCCTCCCCAGTCAGTGGGAGAGGCGGGTACCGGGGGATGCGCAGGAGGGTTTGTGTGGGCCGGGTTGGCCCCTTGAGGCACAGGTCTGGCTGAGCATGGGAGGTTGCTGGGGCTGCACAGCTCTTACACCTTGTCTGCCTGTGCCTGCAGAGAAGTAAAAATGTGGCACGTGGGAGGGAGGAGAAAAGGCTGCTTTTTTTTATATTTTTTCATCAGTTGTATGAACTGGCTAAAACCAAAGGAAGGTGATAATCCCACTGCACAGTTTCCTTGGCTATCCTCCCATTCTGAACTCCAGAATTGCCTCCACTGTAATGCACAGAACTGTTTACAGAATAAGTACTTACTGACTAGAAATATCAGGAGTCCAAACAGAGCTTCTAGATGAAAATCCATCTGTGATATGGTAAAAATTGCAGGCTCCTCAAGTCAATATATTTCTGCCTATCCTGACAGAATAAAAAGCTTCAGTAGTTCTTATATTTAATGAATGACCTTTTGTGTTGGGACAGAGATCAAAGAGAACAAAAATCAAAGGGGATCACAGCCAGAGTTGGCCATAATATGTCCCCTTTTTTCAACAGAACATTAAAAAACCAAATAAATAGATATCATCCAGTTCTCAGATTATGAGAAGCTTTATAATTCTTCCCCAAGTTCCAGGTAGGTGGTAAAGAGGATCAGAAGACAACTACCGTAGAAGCATCAGTCACTGAACAGCTGCACCATCTTATAGTTACTACTTGGGTTTTGTTAAATTTGCTCTTCACAGAGCTTCAGGATGCACATTATTGAATAAGCATAGTTGGTCAAAGTAGAAACTACAGCGTAGGAGGCAGAAGAGGAGATTAGATCAAGTAACATCTGCATAACTACAAAAGCGCACACAATGGCTTTGTGAGGCTGAGCCAAAAGAATAAAAAGAGAATTCAAAACAGGGGTATCATAAGGGAAAAAACTCCTCCAACCCCACAGCATTACGCTTATCCAAAAAGACTATCACTGAGCAGCATGTGAAATAGGATTTAGACCATGACAGAATTCTACAGGGCACCTTCAACAGCAAAGGGCTTGCTAAAAGTGTGCTGGAGCAGGCTGGCTTAACACTGAGGAAATCACAACCTCTCACTCGACCTCTGAAAAAGCTTTCCTGCAGAAAATGGGCTCCTCTTTCTTTCACTGCAGTGCCTGATAGTGCCTCACTGCTTAGCTGGACCAAGGGAGGGTTTTTTTTGGTAAGGTAGCTCCCTACAACAAAAACCCAATAGACAGGTAGTCTAGCCATCCTGAGGATGTACATCATCATACCAAAATGGACCACAACGGCTGCATTTCCCACAGTCCCTAATGTTGGTAACCTAAGTGTCAGGAATCTAATGTTATTCTGGTCTTTTAGAGGGGAACTTAAGCCCACAGAATCTATGTGCTATATTCCAAAAGAGATATATTATATTCCAGGGATGTTTGAGGATTTGACAGCTAAGAGCAGTGGGAGCAGAATTCATATTGCTGAGGTAGGTACAGAAGCCAAAGCAGGGACAGCCACTGCAGGACAGAGGGCTGGGGCCAGACGCCCCCCTGCCTGCTGGGCTCAGACACTGTCCGGCAGCCTGGCAGCAGGTGCCCATGAAAGTGGGATTCACAGCTTGAGCTTCCACAGATACCTGTAAGGTGGTGACAGCCACCTAGGGGTTGTGCAGCCTGCTGCTGAAACCACTTGCCAGAATGTGAGACCTCCATTTTAGGCCTGTCTGAGACAAGGAACTCACAGGATTGAAATGCAAAATGCTTGTTTCAGAGAGGAGTGCACAAACCACCAGGATAAGGATGGGCTGTTCTCTCTCCATCTGTTGAAAGTAGGTCACCGGCAACCCAAATGCAAACTAATGTAAGCAACGGGAGCAGGATTCTCTCCTCCACTGAGAAAGCCAGAACAAATGAAGGAGAGAAAAGGGAATGGAGAGATCCTAACGTTCTAGGAATGCCCATATATTTCATGTGCTGAGGAGTGCACGTGTCCAGCGAAGACTTTAAAGATATGCATCAAGAGACTGCTATGCAGTAGGTGGAAATTCCTCTGGTCAAACACACAAGTACTGTTTTATTAGCCCGTAATTCAATTTCTCATCATAAAATTATTTATTAATATTTAGATATCTATTTTAACTGTACTGATTATATGTAATATAATATAATATTATATATACTGATTATATCATAAGATATTAAACAGTACTCCCTGATGCCCACAAAGAACTGGGGACTCATCTAACACAATCTGGGAAAAACAACATAAAAATTCCATCTCAGTATTAAGAATTTCTGTAAGAGTTATCCTTTAATATTTTTACCCCCGTATGTAATTGAAATAAATTTTTACTGCTTAAGAGAACGAAAACGTGAAAGTCCTAAAGAAATTAAAAGCCTTCAGTATTATCTCTGTGTGTAATATTTTTGTGAGTTGCCTAGGAAATTGTTTATCCACATGTAGGAGAGATATGGAGATAACATTTTTAGTTGGAAACACAGAACATTTATCACAGCTTTTTAAATATTTTTCTGCAAGAAGGCAAAAACAAGCTCTTTTATCTTATCAATCAAGATGTAAATCAATGCATATCCAAAAGGCAGTTGAAGCGTTGACTGGGTTGTATTATCTAAAAGGAGCAGTTCTGTTTTATATATGTACATTGAAATGACCAGATCTCACAGTATAAATAAATAGTCAATGAATCCTCTGGGAAACTCATTTTCAAGATATTATTTTGGAAATAACAGGAAATGACAATCTTTGCAGGAGGCCCACTCAGTTTTCATTTAGGATTAGAATCTGCCAGGTACTTAAGCATGTTACAGAAATAGCAAAGCTGGGATGAATCCTCTGTCCTTTCATAACTTACATAAGACAGAGAGACATTGTGCATCCTGCAACTGAGAGCACAGTATTACATCATCTCAGCCTCATGGCTTTTGGTGCCCTGAACAATGCAGGGAAAGGACATGGACCTGTGGTAATACAGTCCCATGTGAGCCTATTTTGTTTCTAAAGCTTTAGGACAAATAGTGATTCAGACATATATAGTTCATGGCAGACAAGAAAAAAATAAAAAGCTTCTGACTGTTTTTCATGCAAGCTCTTCAGCAGAGCTGTGCAGCTGTTCAAGAGAGCACAGGAATATAAGGAATTACCCGTAATGTGGCTCCATTGTTCCATCTATCTTGTTCCCAAGAGTGGTGTTGGAGAGCTATTTGGGAAGAGACCATGAGCATCCCCTCTCTACAGGCGATTGTCCTTGCTGTCTCCCAGAATTACATTAGGGTTGTCCATCCCTGCATATACCTTTTGCAATCTAACTATGCACCTATTGTACATGAATTTATCTAACAGGTTTTTGAACATGCTTACATTATCAGCCTCCATAACCCAGCTTAACAGATGTTTTCATTGCTCTCTGTGTAAAAAAGAACTCTCTTCTATCTATTTTAAGATTATTGCAAATCAGTTTCAGGGCTCCCTCTTTGCAATATTACTGGTCTTGGTGAATGCTAATTCCACACTCACCTAATATACAACCTTCTAAATTTGAAGTTTCCCCGCTTTGAGCAGGAGGTAGGACTCAACAATTTACTGAAGTCAGAAGATGACCTCCTGACCTCTTCTTTATAGTGGATCTTCTAGCCTAATTTATTCTACTATTCATAGGTTTTGTAAATCCTGACCTTATCACTCTCCAGTCTTCCCTTTGGCAAATTGAAGTTTCAGCATTTCTTGTCTCTCCTGATAAGGCAGCTGCTTAATCATTTTATATGCCCTTCTCTGTAGTTTCTTTAACTCCACTCTGTCTTGAGATGTAGAAACGAGAACTACACACCATAATCAAGATATGGGTGCCCGAAAGTTTTATACAATATCTGTTTTCATCTCAGTATCCCTCCTTATATTGCTCACTGTTCTGTTGTCTCATCTCAGCTGTTGCTGCACACAGGTCCAATGATTTCTGAGACCTATCATGGATAGGCTGTGAGATCTCTTTTCCTGAATTGTAAATGTTACACTCCTATATGACATGTCTTTCTGTGGTTTGTGCCTACATGACACAATCCAATTTTTATTTTGACTAGTGTCCTTGATAAACTCCACATTTCCTCCTTCTCATTTGTAATATAGCACGGAGACAAGAATATGGTGTAACTGTGGTGATTTAATGTGTTTTTTGCAGCTAGAAAGACAAAGAAAAAGAATGGATAAAGACAATACCAGCTCCAGGCTTCAAAATGATTGAGCAATACGAAGCGACAGCTTTGCTGTGTTCCAGCAATTGTAACGCTGCTGGATTGTCACACACATCTATTTAACTGATCAAATGTTATGCAATCTCTGGTCTATGTTTATTATTATGGTGACTTTGCTTCTCAATAGACAGTGTTGCTCTGATTTTTGATCCAAGAGCAGGATTCAATGTCTTTGATATCCACAGAGAGAGCAAGAGCAACTTCCAAATTACTGCTTTTATTCTTTTAACACACAATAGTCTTTTAGAGATTGTGTATGTTTGCTAATTCATTAATCAAATTTAATTAAAAATATCTTCGTAAAAGAATACCATGTACAGGACTCCATTTATCTTGAATGATCTTGATAATTAGTGAACATGGATTCTTCAAACATTCCTGAGTTTAAGTAATTAGTTTCAATTTAAGATGCTCACGACTGTCGTATACAATTGTTGTTACTGGTGAGTAACAGATGAAACCAATTCAGCAACTCACATTTTCCAGGGTATGACCTGACATGTAGGTATCATCTTTTACATTGTTCTGATATCAAAGATGACACAAATGTTCATTATCCTTTCTCACCACCCCCTTTTGTATTCTGCAGCTCTTCTATTGAAATGAATCCTCAATGAAAGTTACCTCCTGAATCAAAAATTCATAGCAATATCAGTAAACTAACTTATTGCATCAATTTTTAACCAACAGGATTTCCCTTCCTGAACTAAACCACCTTTAATCTATTTCCATCTTTCAGAGAACTAAAAGAGCAATGAAACATCGGTGAGTTTGGAAGAGCCATCTAATAGTATTAAGCAAGTGGGTGATTAGGCATTCACAGCTTCTTCATGGAGGGCTGTGCTGGTGAAGGACTAGACCTCACACACTTTTGCCTGCGGAGTCAGAAGGATGCTGCTTGGTGAGAGCTGATGCAGGTTCCAGGAACAGATGGCTTTTCTCAGCCTGAGCCTCACCTGCTGCCAGCTATTGCTTGCTGCTCGGGGTGGTCCTTGTACAAAATGTGCTGTTACCCTCTTAAAATAGTACCCTTCAAAGAACATGCTGAACACACATCCTATAGCATAACATACCATGTTACTGAGTTGTAGAAATAATTTTTTACAACTATCTGTAGAGAGATAGCAGGCTGAGACTATAGGTCTAATATTTTAATTTCTAAGGAGTTACTTTTATCCATACTTCTGCTAATTTCACTGTTATTCTTTTTGTGGCCCAATTCTGACATCCTGGCTCTGCAATCCTTCTTGCTGAGTTCAGTGAGAGAACCTCAGCCAGAAATCCACAGGACCTTGGATCAGGCCAACAATAAAACAGTGCTTCGGATGAGGATGTATTAAATGAAAACATACCGACACAGGTGAATGAGAAGATCAATGGTGAGATTTACTAAGAATGACTCTAGCAGTTTATTAAATTGAAAGTAGCATCACCATTGAAGTTCTCCAGCAGTTTACAACTGAGATTTGACTGCATGGCTAAGAAAGAAAAAGATTGTTCAAATTGGCCATGCATCATCTGCAGACTGTTTTGTCAAATCGTTTATGTTGTCTGTCAATAACTGGTTACTTTCTGAGAACAGGATGTGTTAGTAGATGTTTAGATGCTCAGACTAGGCAATGTAATCATAAGCATCACTGTACTCCTAATGACAGTGATTATGAAGTTACATTTATCAGGCTGCAAGAACTGGCCAATTTTCTGTGAGAAAACAAAAAAGGAATTTCACCAAGAGTATGCAGCAGTAATAAAAACATGAAATCTAGAAAACCAAAATAGAAATCTAGAAATAGAAAACCTAACCCAGGGAGAGTCCATACTACTCCATGTAGTAGCATCAGATTAGAAGGATGGTATTTTTGAGTTGTACATCAGAAGACAATGATATGGTCTAAAAATGTTTGGTGTTCATACTCAGTTCTTTACTGTTGTCCTCCTTAGAGTGTTCTTGTCTCCTGAAAGACTATTCAGGCTGCAATTACTCATGTATGGAACTAATTCTTTAACCAGAAATTACTCAACTAGGGTATTATGAATGTTAGGCTTTGAAAAGATAAATACTCTGCAGCATAAGACATAGAGAGATGTACTGCCTGGTATAGCTCATGTTGACCATGTCCTAATACATGGAAATTCTTGTACCCTTTTCTTATCACAATTTCTACAATTTAACACTTTGATTCTCCATGATAGAAGATAGTAGGATCTTTATTATTGATGTAAAATATTGTCCCTGGTCCTGAATTTAAATAGTAAAGGCAGAATCTAAGTGTCATTTTGTTTTGTTTTATTTTTGCTTAAGTCTGGTCAAAACATTCACACTTGCAGCTGCTGTACTAAATGACATATGTCCTCGCAGCAGATAATCTCACAGGTCAACTCAAGAGATATTTATATCACAGTAATGATGCAGAAGGATACAAATACATTGCTCAGAAATCAGAAGTGGTAAAACAAGCGTCAGTGTTCTAGAAGGTCCTGTCTCATTGGACTGCTTCCTCAAAACTTCTAGTGCCATCCTGATCATTACTATTTTTATCTTTCTAAAGTTGTTCATTCCCATTTTGAATATGAGAACCCACTTTAGCTGTATGAAGTGAGAGTTTGCAGGAAGAGACGCTTCATTTACCTTAGCCCCATTGTGTTTCTGTGAATTTGCTTTTTAGTAAGTTAATTTGAAGGCAGAGAATGAATTTGCCCCTTAGTGCTACTTCTCAACAAATTTAAGAAGCCTTGTTCAGAAAAGCTTTAAACATTGGCTTAAACACAGTTGGCTACACTGTGCTGTGAGTTTGTGCTACTTGGAGTTACTGGAGTCCTGGACACCTTCTCGTCCAACTGGATCCTTCCTGGATTAGGCCCCTCTGGCTAATGCAGTGAGCTTTCTTCCCAGGGTGTCAGGAGGAAAAAGGAAAGGATGGTACAGGAGTCAGTAGTCAGGACTTACCCCAGCACAGGAAATATTTCAGAGTTTAAGCGTAGCCATTTTGCAACTATTTGCATGCAGGTACATGATTCTTGGAACAGCCAAATGCTGTGTAACGTAACCTATTTCTGAGACATTATTATTTGGGAACAGGACAGTCAGGAGTTTCCAATAATCATTACTTCCCAGGAGGGAATCAAAAGGAGTGGAAGAGCATCCATGCTAAGTGATGTTGCTCTCACCTAACGTGAGATCAGAGCTTGAGTCCCTGCTTATTTTCTTTCAGCCTCCCAGAGGTATTTCCCTGCTCTGCCCACTTGCATCATGGAGGCAACTTATGAGATCCTGCCTAGGTTTGTTTTCATAGCCAGCATGGGGTTGTATTGGACCAGATCAGGCAGTGAGACTTATCAGATGGATCTGCATTTGTATTCTTTATAGCACTTTTAAGGAACAGCATAATGTCATTGTGTAAGTAATTATATTTATGAGAAATTATTGATAAATGAGTAGAGTTAATGAACTTTCTGTTCTGAGAAGAAATTCAGCTGGAGTTGACCTGGACGAGATAGGTTAGCCTGGAATTTAATTAACTTGGCTTTGAAAGAATAAGCAGTTCCTATTGAGTCCTTCAGGTCCCCTGGGCAAATATGTAATAAAACATTTTTCTAATATAGTTCATTATTTAGCTGAGAAATCAGAATGAAGGAAACAAATTAGTAAAAAGTTACATCCTTTTAAAAATCTTTTCCTTTTTATTACAGAAAAAAATGCCCTAATTAAAATTCATATTATCTACTTAGAGTTCATAAAAGTGCATAATTTAGATATGCTAATATGTAGGCTGTTTTTAAATTACAATGTATTTAAAATGTATATTATGCAGTTAGTGTTTTTTAATGTGCACTGTTTACCCCAAATATTAACCAGCTCCAAAATATTTAATGTAATTACAGTACCACACAAATCTTCTATGAGAAACTCTCATGAGTCACATCTTCACCACCTTTAATGAGCATTTCATGGATGGAGTGAGAGTAAACTGAGTTCCTTGGCCTTGTATGTGGAGGATGAAATGGATAATATTGATGACGATGAATATATGTCCATGTTTTGCTTAGTCTATATAAGTTGTTATATTGTGCTTCAGCCCTATAGTATCTAAGCCCTTCGTAGTGCTGTTTTAAAAGTCTTGACTAACACCTGATATTCTTTGTTACACTCTCCTCAAGGGAGCCCACAGCCAATGGCAGCTGGTGAAAGCAAAGACTTGAGAGGTTAAGCATGACAATTTTGAGCTTTTATAGATGGTGTAAGTTAAGTAGAAGTTCTGCTAAGGACCAGCACTGAGCAGAGGTGCAGGGTAAATAAATAGGCTTTTGTAGCCTGCAGCATGCGAGCTGTATCAGGCAGTATGGCAGGGAAATGAAGATGCCAGAGGAAAGTCAAAGAGAGGAAAAGAGAAGGGCTGACATGCAGCTTAAGACAGTTTGCCTAATTGGCTTTAGATATACAGGAAAGTGAACACTACCAGAGCTGTGCAATATGAATATACCTGGGAAAAAAGTAATTTAATAAAACAAACAGAGTGTCTTCCAAATACTGCAGAGAAACAGATTGAAAAGATTCCTGTTCCCTCTGAGGGAAATTAGATACATTTCTTTATGTGTAGGACTGAGCATAGTTCTGTGTATAATACTCTTGTATTTATTTTTCTGTTTCTACATAATTGGTGCAATTAGCGGCAGCCGGATGGTTCCAGGCAGGAATCATGCACCCGAGTATGAAAAGAGAGAGATCTGTTGGTATAAAACCTCCAGCGAGGGGGTTCTATGCTTGTGCAATAGCCCTCTTTCTCAGTTGCAAGCTGCTGATTCTGAACCACGGGCAGATTTTCCTGCAGACCCCTGTGGATTTCACCAGCAGCTGCCCACCGGACACTGACTCTCCTGCAGCAGCAGCAGCTGCTGTGTGGCCTCGGGGTGTGGGAGAGCAGCACCTGCATCAATAGCACCCGTGTCTGCCCCAGATGTCCTTACAGCTACTGAGGCTGTGGAAGCAGAGGGTTCTGCATTTCCCTGGGATCATCACACAGAGTCGATACTTCTGTGGCTGAACCAGCAGGAAGTTTTTTATAGAAATACACAGATTAGAGCTGCTGTTGTTCATAGAATCATAGAATGGTTTAGGTTGGAAGGGACATTAAGGATCATCTAGTTCCAACCCCTCATGCCACCAGACCAAGTTGCTCAAAGCCCCGTCCAACCTGCTCTCTTGGACACTTCCAGAGATGGGGCATCCACAGTTTCTCTGGGCAACCTGCTCCAGTGCCTCACTTTTGATTATTTTTCCTTTGCTATAGACCTGCTGTAAAGTAGTGGCACTTTTGTTGCTACTAATTACCCTTACTTTTTCACATTAGATAGCAATCTTTTGAAGAAAAGATTAATATTTACATGGATGTCTAATTTATGAATACTGGGAGCTGTGATCTGAACCAGAACATTCAAGACAGGATATAAAGCATATGAAATACCCCCAAAGATAATTTTTATGGGAAATTTGGAAATAATTAAAATTTCTAGAAGATCAATGTTATCTAAAACTGAATTTTACATTCACGGTTTGAATCCACAGATATGATTAGTATGATTTTTATTCCTCAGAACAACTCTTGATCTGCTATACTGAAAAACAAAAAGGGAAATAATTATCATTCTTGCTGTGAAATTTCATAAGAAAATTATATTTATCATATATTATCAATGTTATATAGTACAAAACATAGCCACAGGTAGGAGCAGCTATTGCAAAAGGTTCAGCTAAGTAGAACTTCATGATTAAAGAAGTGTTATAGAAAGACCAACTAATATAGAAAGCATTTATGACATTATATGGGCACAAAAATGTATTTGCAGTGCTATTGCAAAACTAGACTGTTAAGTAGTAGCATATTACCATTCATGAACGCACATCAATTTGATGTTATTAAATGTAATTCTCTTTGTGCTACAGTTTTTTGTTTAATATAGGAAGAGAAATTATTGTTCTTTTCTTATTCAACTCGTGACCTCATATCTGAAGATTTGTGTCAATTTTTCTTACTTCTTTTTTTTTCCCAGCCAATAGCAATAACAGGAGGGGACATGGATTGTGGCCTCTCACACTCAAATTCGAGCATGTCTGTGGAGAACAGAGTGAAAAGGAAGTGAAGGTTGCCATAGTTAAGCTGCTATGCTGGGATGATTCCTCTGCTCTACGGGAGGGTTACCATGTTTTAAAGAAACTTTTGTGGATCTGGGATTAAGTGTGACAATAGTTGGAGTTACCAGACACTTCCCTGGACCAGACTGGGGACAAATGATCAAAGAGAACTAAGACCGTGTGAACCCAAAACTCAGAAGAAATTAAGGACGTTTTAAACAACTAATTCACAAATAAGATCAAAAGTACCAAAACACTTCAAAACAATTTCCTTACTCTAAAAATATACTCATTCAATAAGGGCGAAATCTTTGATTAGACTGGCAAAACTTGTCTTCAAAGCAGATCTGCTTGAAGAATGAAATCTTTATTACAAACACGATGGGAGAAGCTTGCAGAAGAATTATACAACTTTTGCTGAGCTTTGAATCAGGGATTGTAGGTAGAGAAAAATGGGGTGGAATTTACATTTCAAGAACCTTTTTAACAGATATTTTTAGCCCTAGGCAGCTCAACAGCTGCTTCAGTTCTTCCCTGCTCTCACTTTACATATCCATTTGGGGCTTTTAGATCCCTCTTATGTTTAAGCCAAGAGAAATTAAGCAAAAATTTACAAAATTATGAAAAAAAAATTGCACCTAAGTGTTTAATTAAATTTGACCCTCTATACACAATAATACAATTTTTCAGTATAAAACTATATTGTACTGGTCCTTTCCCCATTTCCAGCTTTGGGTATTGTTTCTAGTGTTTTTTTAATATTTAAGGAGCCATAAATATGTATTTGGCATTTTTGCACACAAGTTGCAAGTTCTGTGATGTTTTCCAGTGCCAGTAGTACCAAAGCTTTAGGAAAAGGTGCCAGCTCTTTTATGGTCATGACCAAATCACTTCTACTTTTTACTCAGAAATGATGTAAATAAATAACTATCTGGGCCTGAACTGGATAAATGTAGTGGTTATTATCATTTACAATGGGTGTCACAGAGCGATTTATTGACTTGCTTCTTAAATAGATATTTGTTGAAGATAGAAACATTAAAATTTTAAATATAAGTTATTCATTAATAATAAATAATAACCTCATACGTATCTCCTCCAGCACAGTATCTTCAGGTCTCAAGGCACTTTGCACAGGATGGTAATACTTTAGTCTGTCTTCCTCTCATAGACATAGTGTGGAAGTGAAAAAGTGAGTCACAGGGAGGGGAATGACAGCAGGACAGTGGCAGAGTCAGGACTTTGTCTGGTGCAGTTTCTGTCACCCAGGTGAGGATTATGCTGCCTCCCACAGAAGCTGATCACTTTGGTTAAATGAAAGTTTTTTTCTCCAGGAAGAATATCCCCTGAAGATACATGTGCTGATTGCCTCTTGTCCTGGCACCATGCAGCCGCGTGAAGAGCCTACCTGCTCTTTATTTTTCACTTTGGTAGACTATGATTAGACTATGATTTGGTAGACTGCAAAGCCTTGTATTCTCCAGGGTGAACAATTCTATTCCTTCAGACAGTATTCACATGCCAAGTTCTGCAACAATCTGATCTTTTTGGTAGTCCATCCCTCCAAACCTTCTCCAGTTTCTCTCTGTCTCTTTGGAACTGGAGGAGACCAAAGGTATGGTCTGAAAAGTGGTGATAATCATATCACTTGGTCTGTTGTCTATATTCTTGTTGATGCAAATCAGGACACATTTTCCCTCCACCGCTGCTGCCAGGGCATGCAGCTGGTTTGTGTTGAGTTTACTGTCACCCAGGACCCCAAGGACCTTTTCAGCAGAGCTACTCGCAAAGTAGCCAGATCCCAGCCTGATAATCCCATCTGGGGATTATTCTGTCGCAGATATAGGACTTCCCATTTGTCTTTGTTAAACCTCATGCAATTCTTTTGGCCCAGTCTTCCAATCAGATCTATGTTACCCACAGAATATAACATATATGTAACAGATGGGCTATCTCAATTCCAGGTTTCACACCACTGTGGAGATTTCTTGTTTGGTTGTCCCTGTGCCGTACTCCAGTGCTCGTTGTAGACGGTTCCAGTCTAGCTGTCTGTAGCTATTACCAGTGCACTGCCACAAAGCTGTGCTAGACTTAGCTTCAAATTAGCCTGCTCAGATAGCATTCAGTGGAAGCTGGCTGGCTGGCAGGTAAACACTGAGCTATGCTGCTGCTGGTACCTGAGCCAACTCCAGCACTGTGAAAAGGTTTTGCAGTCATTGAAGAAAATGTGGTTGTTGTGTTCCCATGCCTGGCAGAAAGCACTGAAATCCATGAGGGAGTCTGTCCTAAAACAGACCATTTGACCTCCACTTGATGTTCTCTTGAAGGCAGTGGCTTAGTGCTGGTTCTGTAAGGCAAACTCACCCACAGCAAGACTATTTCCCTTGTGCAAGAATTCAAGTGTATTTCCTACTCGGTGTTAGCCAGTAACAAGCAACGGAAGAAATTGCATTACTTGGCAAGCACTCAAAAGTAGATGACCTTCATGGATAAGGGAAAGGAGTGAGGAAAGGAGGAAGCTCCCCCAATCAAGTTGAGTCTAGAGGGATACAAACCTCTCCAATTCAACAGCTTCCAGAGCGTTGGCATGTGTGCTGGAGTCACAGGATCTGTGCACACTGGAGTGCAGGAGCAAGGAGATCTGAGCACTGTGAAAGAAAAATTTCCACAGTAGCTTCTCCTTGATTTCTAAATAAAGTTTATTTCTCTTGTGCTGTCTCTGGCGTGTTAAATTAGTCTCAGTTGCAATGAAGACATTAAGAGATCCTTGCTGGCTCACTGTCAAGGTAGAGGATTTGCTGCCAAAAGAAGAAAATAAATAAAGTGATACCTGCTTAATTCTCCGTTCCAAAACTTGCTGATTTTTACTGAAATGGGGGAAATCCTTCCAGGTTTTACACAATCTGTGGATATCATTACAGCTGCGTTCCATACATAATAAAACAGGTCAATCAAGGCCTCCTCATATATCTTGTGCTGTTATCTTCTTGCTAGAATGATGGTCATAGGTGTCTTTTTTCCTACCTTTCTTTCCAAATCTGTTGTTCACACAATTCTGTTGTAATTCACACTGGCATTTGGCTTGGCAGCCACTCGGCTGTTGCTAGAGTTGTGTTGTTGCACAGTTGATATGGTTTATATAGTCTGCCTCCCAAGATGCCATTTTAATTTGCATCGTTTTATTATTGAAAATTAATTTGAACATAACAGGCACAACCTTAAAAACCTTTTCCTCACATTTGCCAAAGCTCTTTCATGACTCAAAGTAAGGCATCATAATTATGTATACTTGGCACAGCTCTATTTTCTGTTTTTCAAATTACTTTTTGCTCTGTTTACAATTTTTGTGTATATAATATAAAGGGATGCTAGTATGAACAAGTTGATATCTATATGTGTATATATTTATGTATGTATACAATTAATAAAAACAACCATTTTTTAAACAAAGTAAAAAGTGTATATTTGCCCTCAGTTGAAGAAAAAGTTGTCATCTTTCTTTGGACTGTTAAGAGTGCTGGATTCAGGAAACATGGATTCAGTTCCTAACTCCTCCGTGAGGTTTCTGTACAATCTTGTAATGTTGCTCACTGACTCAGTTGTCCGTCTGTAAAATGAAGAGTGCTTTATCTCCTTTGCTTGTATAGTTTATTAATTTTCTAGGCTTTTAGGGTGGAAAGGGTGGAATAATCAGTTGATGTAATGGAAAGTGTATATTACAATGGTTTATATCTTTGTTTGAATCTGACAAAATGTCTGTACAGGCACTGAAATGAGGAGTAAGAGAGCAGAATAGGGTTTACAGGTGTGTCCACTGGAAACTTATTTATCATATTTGGTTTTTTGAAAGTAGAAAATGTTATTGATTTGCTTTCTGTCTGTTTCTTGCTGGAAGCTTTAAAAAAAAAAGTTTGTGTTTTGCATTAAATATTGTATGATTTATAATGAAATGAAAATAGTAGTTTAAGACTGATGAAATGCAACTTATTTCTTTATTTTGAAGGGAAATTAATCATTAGTTGACATATCAGTGTAGTACATTATTTATCCCCAG
Source organism: Scolopax mira (assembly GCA_004320125.1). NCBI lineage: Eukaryota > Metazoa > Chordata > Aves > Charadriiformes > Scolopacidae > Scolopax > Scolopax mira. Next base: position 48,126 of record BJBW01002974.1, on the reverse strand, counting down.
TCTTCATCGATGCAGCCTGGCTAAACTACCTAAGTATGTAGAGCTGAATTAAAAAGCTTAGTCAAAGTGAAATGGGAAACTTACGGTCTCTGAACTCTGAAATCTATGGCTTTTGGAGTCTTTGCTGTAAATAAGGATGTAGGACCTAAAAGAACAAAGGTTCCTTAGTTTGTCCAGCCCACACTACTACTTTAAACATGTGTGCAGAACATTTAAACCCTAATGTAGTCTTTAAAACCCATTTACAGTAGCTTCCTGTTCTTGGCAGTGTCGAAAAAACTACATGAAGCTTGACCTTAAACCTCAGCAGTTTCTCAGACCAGGTCTTCTGCTCTCATTCCACCTGTGGCATGTGGCACAATAAGCATCTTCAGGCCCCAGCCAGTGAACAGCCAAACAAACAGGATGAAATAAGATTGTGGAGATTTTCTGAGTATGTGTCATATTTGAAGTACAAGGGTTGAAGGGCTGAGGCTTTGGGTTTGGAAAGCTGTTTTTCACTTCCCTGTGCCTGAATTTGAATTTTATTTCACAAGCTGCTGCTACTGCATTGCTTTAAGAGTGCCTTTCTTCCTATTTTCATAAGAAAGGTCTGATTTAACTCAGTCAACAGACTCCAGGAGAAGATCAGTGGTCGAAGCACTCCTCCACTTTAGTGTTGCATTCCTGTCTGACAGGAATTAAATCCCAGCACATACAATAGAAAACTGGCCGAGCTTTCTTTGGCAGCAGATCTTCAGCACAGCTTTAAAAGTGCATTCTTTTTGTTTTTCTCCCACTCTTCAAGGGAGACTATGAATGAAACCCACTGGGCTACTCTTCTGTACTGTAGCATCTAATTAAATCCTTCAACATTAATGATAATACAGAGGACTGCAAAGGTTACCTCCAAAGATAGATTCCAACTGTCTCACCTTCCTGACCAGGTGCCCAGTCTGATCCTGTTCCTTGTCTGACTTGAAAGTCCAAGGGTTTAAAGTGGTCCCTTGCTCTAAGCTATACTTTTCTACCACCAGCAGAGAGAGATGTCAAACCCTTGCGTTTCAGTTGTCTTCATCTCCTGACCACAGGGGTCTCTGCTGCTTAAAAGTATTTCCTAAACTGACACATTGAACCTCCTTCTCAATTCTTACAAAGTTTTTTGGAAGAACTTGCAACTCCAACATACCTAAGAGAGTACCTGTGAGGATCACACCAATGCCCAGCTATATTATCTGAACTCTGGCTCACACCATCATGTGGGTGGTAGCCATATCTCAGGTAGGGCTGGGATGAAAGTAAAGTCCCAGTGAAGTACATCCACATTTTAACTGCTGTCTTCAGAAAGCTCTGCCAAGTGACTGTGCCTCATGATACAAAAGAATTGCAAACTTACTATTTTTATTTTCTTCCCACAGAAGTAAAGTAGAATTGATCATTAGGAAGAGATCACTTTTCCTATGAGGCATTTTAAAAAGTAACTTTAAGTACATATAACTACGACACAATAACATAGGTATGTATGTACAAGACATTGTCAATCACTTCTTGATACCTGTGTGATATGTTCTTTTGATTCTTCATTGTCATCTCTGGTGTATTTTAGGATATATTTTATTTATATCTAAAACTCTGCCAAGGCCATGCGTTAGATACCACTTGAAGCAGTCTGGTCCCAGGCCATCCGGCCAATTTGCCACATAACAAAATTAAAGGCATCTGGGATTGAAACAGAAGAATAACTCCTCGTGGCTGATTCCCTTTGGTGGCACAACAGACATCAAAGATAAAATAAAGACATGAATATGGGGCACACTTGAGCCAGGCATACAATGAGTGATGGATGGGTTGTGAGTCCTGATTTATTCATTAATGACATATAGGTAATACACTGTACCTTCTCCCATTTGCCGTGTTTGTTGAAAAGTGATTTGTCAGCTGGTCATTCATTTAAGGAGGAAGATAACCTCATGAAAAATTAATGGCGTTGCCATATTTTACATTAGTTCTAACGTATCCCACAAAATCACCAGACTCATGGATACTAAAAATACTAGGACTATTAGCATGGCAGCTCTTATACACCTCAATCCCACAATGCATTACTGGAAAAGTTAAATTGTTCTTCATAAATGGAACAAAATGGGACTGTTATTCAATGCATCAAAGTTCATAGATGTCTGTGGTGACTGTGAGCATTTAACAGATGCAACACGGTGCCCCAAGCAGACATGCCCCTACTTAACTTCCCATTCAGAGTTGAAAGAGCTGATTTTGTGAGTCAGGAGACTGACAATGTGAGGTCAGAAAAGAGGAAGGCATGGAGAGGCAAGGAAGAAGATATGAAAAGACCTAGTATGTTGAAGATATTTTTGAAGCAGATTAAAGGCAAAATATATAATCTAGGAGCATTTATTTAATATCTAGAAAATTTAAAGAAGCAAAGTGATTTCTTTTTTTTTTAGTAACAGGTCATGAAATTTTATCTGTAAAATCCAGCTAGGAGCTAAACTAACTTTATGCTGAACATGCGGAAATAGCATAATCTTGACTCCAGTAGTATGTCTGCCATAATAATTGTAGAAGAAAGAAAGATAGAAATCCTTTTGGCTTTCAGATAGATGAGAATTTTGCTGTGTAGAAAAGTCCAGTCTGGTTTTCAGCTTTGCCTATCAAAACAGTCATAAAGACTTCATATTTTAAGCTACATAATTGTTCTCTTTGTATTTCTTTGTTTATGATAAAATCTCTTCACCCTCTTGCAAATCTGTAACTTGCTTTTCAAATAGGTATATGTGCTGTATTTCATAGGAAAACAAGAAAATGGCTCTCTGTCACTGAAAGCCGAACTCTTATGCACTGTGAAATGAAAGTAAAATTGAGTAAGAAGAGGCTTAAAAATGTAAGAAGAATACGTGAATATGATAAAATGCATTAAGCACTTAGGAGAATGTATGAATAGAGAACTGTAATGCTAACGTTGGGTTCCTTTTTCAGATGTTACCCACATTGTAAGTCTGCTTCAAGCCCACATTGTCTGAAAGTTAGGTAGATACATATCCATCAAAGACAATTAGCTGACTAGAAGTTTAACTTCTATAGAACTAAAACTAGAAGAAATGAGTCCTCCCTAAACTGTTTTGATGTTATGAAATGAAAGCAGAATGTTGAAATACATCCATTGTGAAAATCTGAAAAGTTATTATAGGTCTAAAATAATTTTTATTTTGCTAAACACATTTTTTATTCTAAAACTTTTCTATCAATTTTTTAAACTAATATTGCTTTTGTTTAACATAGATAAAAGGGTGGTGCAATAAAAAGAGCATGGACAGCAGGTCAAGGGTGGTCATCTTCCTCCTCTGCTCTGCCCTGGTGAGGCTGCATCTGGAGCACTGTGTCCAGTTCTGGGCCCCCCAGTTCAAGAAGGACAGGGAACTGCTTGAGAGGGTACAGCAGACGGCTACAAAGATGATCAAGGGAATAAGAGAGGACCACCTCTCTTATGAGGAAAATCTGAGAGACTTGGGTCTGTTTTGTCTGGAGAAGACTGAGAGGGGATCTCATCAATGCTAATAAATATTTAAAGGGCTGCTGTCAAGAGGATGAGGCCAGACTCCTCTCAGTGGTGCCCGGTGACAGGACAAGGAGCAATGGGCACAAGCTGAAACACAGGAAGTTCTGACTGAACATGTGGAAAAACTTCTTTAGTTTGAGGGTGCCAGAGCATTGGGACAGGCTACCCAGAGAGGCTGTGGAATCTCCTTCTCTGAAGATATTCAAAACCCGCCTGGATGTGCTCCTGTCCAGCCTGCTCTCAGTGACCCTGCTTTCATGGGGAGGGTGGACTAGATGATCTCCCAAGGTCCCTTCCAACCCCTACGAATCTATGATTCTGTGATGACCACAGTAAACAAGTTAATATAAATAAATCTTGCCGTTAGTACTGTGTAAAAGCAGTATTCTCTTCTTATATCTTAAATATGCGGTTGGATTGAATGAATCTTTAAGATGAAGAATGAAACTTAAAGAGTGACCATAGAAATAATAGTGACCATAGAAAATTTTGCTTTTTATGACTGGGCATTTTCTCTACAAAAATGACAAGCAAACAAACAAGAGTCAATGCAAACGTTTTATACATTCTCAATGAATGACTTCAAAGTGAAGGCTAATTAATTTGCAAACAGTGAATTCAAAGTATCTGTAATTACTGTTCTCATCCCTGGGAACAACTTACAGGTTTTGTTACTTTAAAATTAGTGTCTTACTTTAGAAATGTCCATTTCCCTTTTTCTACAGTGAAAGATCTCCCATATCAAAAGAAATTCTTTCAATGGTATAAATGACCTTAAGAACATAAGGAGTTCTCTGAAGTGGAGCGTAACAAAATGTGAAAACAGAAGACAATTCTCTTTACTTCCAGTAATACTATTCTGAACTTGTTTTTTGGTAACAACTGACAGCTAATAGTACTCTAGACTTTGGGACCCCATCAGTTCATCTAATCTGGTCTCCAGGATGAAGGAGTACTGAGGCTGTTCTTAACAGATGTCTACAAAACTACTTAAAAATTAATCATGATAGTACTCCGTAAATAGACTCATTAATCTGTTCCACATCTTAATTATGCTTGGCACCATGACAAATTACAACTGAAATTCATGCCTTCCTGCTGAATAAAGGGTGAGAACATTTGTTCATGGTAACGATCTATATGTGTTTAGAGACTGAGATCTTATCCAATAAAGATGGGTATTGAATAAATAGAAAAATTCCTTTTCTCCCATTGAAACTGATGAGCTGCCTGGGTGCATAACAAATGCAGTGCACTCCTATTTATGTTACAGGAAGCTGATGGGTGACAGACCATCATGATGTTGAGAAACATCATCATGATGAAACATCATGAAAAGAAATAGACAATGTTTCATACAATTGTTTCAGCAGCTAATTAATATAAAATCAACTTTACAGATCTATATAAGTGAGATGAAATGAAAATGAACAAAAATAATTTCCTATATTGGAAATCTTTTCTGTGGAACTTTAACTCCATTGAAATGTCCAGGAAAAATTTTATTAAAAATCAATTCTGGAAAAAATTCAATAATCATTCCAACAACTTTCTTACTGGAACATCTATGTGCAACTTGCAGTTATCCATGTTTAAACATGATGATTCAAATAATTTAACTCTTCAAACCATCAGCAATTCTGTATAATTTTTGACTTGTGCAAAAATGGATAGTTCTGTAGTCTGAACACTCTGAATCCTCTCCTTTGCTGTAGTCCACCCTCTGCCTTACCCTGTTTCCTCTGCCCAGGGATGGAGATGACATGAGCAGTTTCCCCTTGTAATGATGGGGAAGGATTTTACCAGCTTGTTAGAGGCTGTCCTCCCAGTATGATTGCTTAACCCCACCTTCTTGCATTGCTGAGTCAGCACTCAAAGCAGTCATAGTGGGCATTTAAAAAATGTTATTAAAAAATAATATCTGTGCTTGCTTGTCTTTGAGTTAAAATCATTAATTTACCCTGCTTTTACAAGTCTTGTTCATTAAATCTCAATGGAAATGACACTTGGCTGTCTCTTGGGATCTCCTGGTAGGGTGCCAGGATCTGGTGCTGTGAGAAACACAGTGACTATTGTGACATGCACAAGAGAGCCATGAACAGTAACACAACGTGGAGTGTTTTTTCTAGGGTTTTCCAATCTGACTTGTGGGTAGAACATTCTAGCCTAACACTTCTCAGCCTGTTTCCTGGTAGACAGCCTACTTTTTCCTTTCATTCTAATTATAGCCTCATATATCACCCCAAGTAATCTCCTCAGTTGGTAACAATTTAATGTTTTACAGATCTCTCACTTTTAACTTCAGACTCCATTCAGCTCTGTGCCTGGAGTGACTAAGATATCAAAGTCAGCCACAGGTTCCAAGTTTTGAGTGGAAAATAAATTAGCAATATCAAGCCTGAAGACAGCTTTGATTATCTTTGCCACCACCAGTGCTTTTTGGCTTTACCATTTTGTTCACCCACAGTGTATCCACTCACTTCCAGGGGTACCATAGAAAAAAGAGAGGTTATAGCATCCAGACCTATTAAATAATAAAAAATGTGGTGTATGGGTAATTTGCATGGATATATGACACAGCCTTTACAGAGGAAAACCAGTCCCTGTCTTTCTGGGTAATGGAGCTCTGTTACACAGTTGGTCAGAAATGGGACCATGATAGAACCAGGAGGAAAGAGTTAATGATTTGTGGGTGCTCACTTCTTGCACTTTTCTTCTCTTTACCAGAAGTGTGTTTTCTGTGGTACAACATGCATTATGTACAGTATTATATTACAGAGAAAGGAGCTGTTAGTTTTCTTCCTCCCAGCTTTTTACTGGAAGGAAAAGCAACACAGAAAGAAATTTCTCTCTATCACGGGAAAAGGAGCTACAGGAGAACAGTGAAAACTTTAGAGTTTCTTTCCTTGCTTTGCTCTGGATCTTGTCCCTGGTACTTCTTAGCTTCCCACTATCCTGATTTCTTGCAATGTTTCTTGGGAAATAGAACCATTTATGGAGTTTATTGGGAAAATCTCCAAATACGATTACAGATAAATGTACTTTAGCCCCTCTAGTACTGTTTAATTTCTGCTATTTTAAAAAAATTCTCTTTAATCTGTTACACAGGAAAACCAAAGATATTTTTGTTACCTCTGCATTTGAGACAGAGATCAAGGTTTAAGAAAAGGAAAGGCTAAATTAGTCACACATTTTGTATATGATGGACTTCAGACCACTTCACTAAAGCACCTAATTTATTCCTAATTCTTATATACCTGATAAAATAATCCTTCTGAAGCAACTCACTTTCTTATGTAGACAGGGAAAGTCTCTTCAGGGGAAGCTAATTTTAGGAGAAAGAATCTTCCATGTTCCAACAGAACAACTTTCCTTCATTGGCTGCCAGGGGACACTCACTTTAGTGAGATTGCCAAGAAGATACCTGGCCCTGAAGTGTAAGATGATATGGGCAGAGGGAACCCCATCTCCTCTGTTTCTCTGGAGGAGTTTCAAAAGAATTCGCTTTGGGAATGGATCTTCCATGATGAACTGTGGGTAAGCAGGAAAAAGAAAAATCAAATTATTTCCAAAATGTACCTCAGAATACCATCAATTAAATACATGTAAAAGTAGGATTCTTATAGAGAATTATAAAAAATTTCTTATTCTTATAAATACCTTCAATACTTACAAAAAGGGAACAATATTGAGCTTGGGTCTTTTCAAACCAAAGAATCTTTTTTAGCCTATAGTATAAAGGAAACTTTTTTCAAAAGAGGCCTTGAGACAGGCAAAATAATGGAGATTAACAATCGTAAATTCACATTAAACAACACTACACTGCTATTTCCTTCTATTTATTATGATTAATTGATGTCCTCTTTCCAGGAACATAGAAACCACCCAATCTGGTGCTAACAAGGAAAGCTGTTGGTATTTTAAATGTCACTATCGTTTCAATAACTTATTAATATTATTGCAAGGAAAACTGAAATCTGAACTGCTCGTGACACTTGTAAAATCCTTTTACCAAGGTTAAAGTCCTGTTGGTATAATGCTACAGAGGTAGTGCTAAGCTGTAATACCACTTCTTTGTATCAGGTTTTATAGCTTGTTCTTACTGCTGTGTTGCTGATGTTACCTGGTTTTGCAATGTTATTGGATTTTTCTTAGTAGAGGTAATAAGAGTTGATCCCGCTGGTTACTGCTGCTCCTGGTTCTTTACTCAAAGAGCTTCATCAGTCTGTCTGTCATCACCCTGATCACAGGCACACATGTCTTTCAGTTGTTTGGTTTGAAATACTGACTGCTGTCAACTGTAATTAAATAAGCACCTCCATGGGATGCTCTGTGTATGCCTGGGTTGAATATCCATGAGGGATGGAATTTACCCTCAGCAAGTTTTTTGATGACACAAAACTAGGAGGGGTGGCTGACATCCCAGAAGGCTGTGCCACCATCCAGCAAGACCTGGACAGGCTGGAGAGATGGGCTGAGAGAAACCTAATGAAATTTAACAAGGGCAAGTGTAGGGTGCTGCACGTGGGGAGAAATAACCCCAAGCACCAGTACAGGTTGGGGGCTGACCTGCTGGAGAGCAGCTCTGAGGAAAAAGACCTGGGAGTTCTTGTGGACAACAGGGTCATCACGAACCAGCAAAGTGCCCTTGTGGCCAAGAAGGCCAATGGCATCCTGGGGTGCATCAAAAAGAGAGTAGCCAGAGGTCGAGGGAGGTCATCCTGCCCCTCTAGTCTGCCCTGGTGAGGCCTCATATGGAGTACTGTGTTCAGTTCTGGGCCCCTCAGTTCAAGAGGGACAGAGAACTGCTGTTGAGGGTATAACAAAGGGCTACAAAGATAATTAAGGGCCTGGAGCATCTCTCCTATGAGGAAAGGCTGAGGGACGTGGGTCTTTTTAGTCTGGAGAAGAGAAGACTTAGGGAGGATCTGATCAATGCTTACAAATCCTTAAAGGGAGGGTGTCAGAAGGACGGGGCTGATCTTTTCTCTGTGGTGCCCAGTGACAGGACAAGAGGAAATGGGCACAAACTTGAGTATAACAAGTTCCATCTAAACTCTTTCCTGTGGGAGTGGTAGAGCACTGGAACAAGCTGCCCACAGAGGTGGTGGAGTCTCCTTCTCTGGAGACATTCAAAACCCGCCTGGACAAGTTCCTGTACAACGTGCTCTAGGTAGACCATCTCCTGCAGGGGGGTTGGACTAGATGATCTCCCGAGGTCCTTTCCAACCCCATATGATTCTATGATTCTATGATCCAATTTGTTAACGCATACAGAGCAGAGTTGTAATTGCTTTTGCCCTCATGATAGGAAACCCTCCACCAATAACTTTAAGGTTTGTTTTTCACTTCTTGTTATGCAGTCACTTTCCTCAGTTGTCTTCTCAGTTCTTGGAGGGAGGAGTAGGAACCAAAATTTCATTTTAAATGTAATTAAAAAGACAAGGAAACAAAATGAGACAAAAGAAAGCTTATTTTGCTCTCAGAACAGTCTCGATATTTAGTAAAATATCTTAAGTGACACCTGTGTGAAGATTTATTGTATGATTGCTATAACTCATTCTTCTTTGAGTTATTCTTGCTCATTCCAGCAACATTATTACATGAAATATTGAGTATTTATTTAATTGGCTAATATGCAAAATTGCATTTCTAATAACTTTAATACTAACTAATGATTTGTTATATATTTTTGTAGTAATGTTCTCAACTCTATCCCCTACAGAAATCAGTTGTGCAGAGGTGCAAAATATGAGCAACAAATATTTTGCTTCTAGCCACATGGAATAGGATCTTAACCGAATCCAGCATTCATAAGCTTCCTATATGTGTACATATATGATCCTCTTTCTTCCTAAGGATGCCATGTTTAATCAGTTCTAAAAAGTGTCTGTACTCATTTTAGAAAAAAAAATCTAAATCATTGTCGACTCCTACTTAATTCATATTTTTCTAGAGAAAATTCTTTCCCAAATGAAATGCAAATGCATTCATTCAGAGCTACTTCTTGAAGAATAACATTTCCTTGAGGAAGCTGGTATGCAAGCAAAGCTCTCAAAATCAATAGAAAGTTTACTTGGAATTTCAATTCCTTTTATTAAATACATGTAATAGGTTATTTCCACACAATTATTCCCAAAGATATTCTTTCATATCATGTCTATGAGAAGCTATATATATTATTTATATATAGCTTATATATATTATTATATATAGCTTATATATATTATTATGAAATATATATTATTTCATATATACTAACTGGATGTAAGATAGCTTTGAAAAACAGAGCAGTGAGTATGCTGTCTAATTTTTATTATTGTATTTTTATTATTATATGATTTTATTTATAACCTGCTTTTATGTATTATACTTTTCTGAAGGAAGCTGAGAGGGGAAAAGAAAAAGCAAAAAGTGAAAGATGGTGGGTAAGAAGGTAGCTTCCTAATGGTTAGGGCAGTTGCTTGGAGACTGCATGTGAATGTCTTTTCTTCAAGGAGGGATTTTAGTACAAATCGCCCTTTATGTCTTGGTTGCCTACTTCATGCCTTCAAATATTATAGGAGAAGAATAGGTATATTCTATGGTCTTGCTGAAAAAAATTAATTCAGCTGCAATAGCATTCTTGGAAATCTTCATATGCCATGAACAATATGTATTTTTTCAGAGTTCTTGATTATTCTCTTGTTTGGGTTTATTAGTTGTAGATTTGAGTAAGACTGAGACAATTGATGCTGAGGGACATTTCAAATCAGACTGGTTTGTACCTGGTGAATTTAAGTCAAGTCCCCCCTAACTTATGCAAGAACTGATCAGGTGGTATTTTGCTTGGGTTTTTTTTTTGCCTTTTTTTCATTTTTACCCTCCACATCCAACCATTAAGTTCATGCAAAATGTAACACCTAAATTTAAAGGATATTAAGGTAGAAGCTGAAGCTGCCTGTATGGTCAAGAGAGGTCTCTGGGAGGGAAATCAGGGTACCTAAGTTTGAAAGTAGTTAGTTTTCTAATTTAGGAGCTCTAATTGCTGTGTGGAAGCACACACACACACTTCTCTCTACTGACTGTAGAGGGAACCTGGGCACCAAAGGTAAGTGCTTGCAGAGGTGGTGTCAGTATTCTCCACTGTCTGTAGACTGTATGGAATTGCAATCAAAGCATATGGTATATATTTGTATCCTGGGTTATTCTGAAGTGTGTGGCAATAAGATCTTTCCTGTACCCTTTTTTGTCAGTTGACTTTGTAGGTAGAACTTGCATTGCAGACAAACAGACACATATGTGTTCTCACCATTTTGAACTTTTAGCCTGAAACATTAAGCTTACAATATAATTATTAGGTTTATGTTTTAATATTAGAAATTAGTATAGCTTCTCTGTCTGCAAGTTTGCTTGGAAGATTTAGCCCTTATTTTAAGTGGTAATAGAAAACACATTTTTCTTAATTTATGTTTCCAATACTTCTGTACAGAGTAAATATGTGCACAAAGTGAAAGAAAAAAAATCAATAAGGTTGGCCTGACGCTATTTATTTAGTGTTAATGCTACAAAATCTTTCCACAATATAGATATGTCATTGATATGACTGTGGTGAAGAATCAGAGAAACAGTAACTTTTTCTTTCACCACTGAATAGGAAATTTTTTTTAAATTAGTCTTTCCTCTTCAAATATTACTTCCTTTTCATTTGCTGCATATGAATGTGGCTTTGCCTGAATTTTTGCTACATATTTTTTTATTTTTAATTTACACATATTTCTTCCCGTCTTCCGCTTTTCTCTATGTACACAACATTTCATGGAAATGGCTGAATCAAAGTCTTATTCCCCTAGATTTATTTAGATTCATGCCTTGAGGACAGCTCTTCACACTTATTCTCTTTGGCTGCAACAGTATTTTCCGGGTCAAAGTTAGCTTGTTTTGCTCATTTTTTGAGCCAACGAGAGTCAATGAAACAGCAATAGTGTTATGCTGAACTGGAGCTAACAAATCCCATGTTTCAGCAGGATTTCTTTTGTGTGAGGGGTTTTACTCCCCTCTAATGCAGCCACAGCCTTTGACTAGTCAGCAGTAGGGAACTGGGAAAAGAATAAACCCACAAACCTTAAGACATTCTTGCTGAGTCTTGCTCAAAAACATGCAAGATGGATTACTGTCTTTGCCCCATGATTAGCTGAGTGAACCTTCCCCCTTAGAGATTTTAAAACATGTCTAGATGTGGTCCTGGGCAACTGGCTCTAGGTGGCCCTGCTTGAGCAAGGAGATTGGACAAGATGACCTCCAAAGGTCCTTTCCAACCTCAACCATTCTGTGATTCTGTAAATTTTATGCCAGTACATTTTTTGGCTTTTTTTTCCATCTATTTTGTTGATAGGTCAAGTGTAATAATATCAAGAGGTGGCTTAATTATTTGCTAGGGAAATTAATTATGCATGATGCTACAGCAGCTTATACTTAGGGCAAAAGGAAATTTACACTTAGCATCAAGAATAGCAGACTCTGATAATATGGAGAAGTAAGTCTTAATAATTACTCAAATAATTAAAACCATGCGCTTGTTTTGCTTTATTGTTACTTGCTCTTTCAAGTGCCATCTGAGAAATCTCCAGGTTCCCAGTTCTCTCTAGATATCTGACAGAACATAAAATGAGTAAGAATTGTCATACTGAAGTAATTGGACACGGCTAATATACAATGTAATGCAACAGTAAACATTTGCAGGCTATGCCAGATAGCTACCTAAAAGAGTCACTTTACGCAGAACTTCTTGGACATATGACAGTTTGGCCTTCCTCTTTTAACGTCTTGCCAATCTGCTTGGGTTTCAAAGCATACTTCTGAGTGGACCTAGATATGACACCTTTGATGGGTAGAGCAAACACCCCTCACAGCCACCCAGAACACACAAGGATCTTTTGAATTTTAGTCACACACAGAATATAGTTTCATGAAGGCCAGGTGAAAGCCTTCACATTCATAAGAAGTTAGAAAGACTTGTGCCACTTTTCTGCAGATTCAAGACAACAGCTGATGGAGAAGGAGCAAAGAGTGTGCCAAAAATCAGATAGATATCCAAGTGAGATGGAGAGGTTAAATGAGTGACTTATAAGGTGCATCATTGTCATTCTGGCATGTGCTTGTACAACAGTTTGGGTAAGATTCAGTCCCAGAATCAGACAGTTAAATACAGGGCTCAGCATGTAGGTGTTCAGATGTAAGCTGCTCATTCACCTGCACTGGTAGGTGGATTTAATTTCAACTAGCTCTCTACTGACTGCAGAGGCAGCTTAGGTACTGCTTACAGATACTTACATTCAGCTCCAAGCTTGAAACTGAAATCTTGCCCATTGTCTCTGAGATGCAGATAACCCCAGTTCTGGGACAGGACGTCTGTGTTTTGGTAATTGTTATGGACTTTCCTTATGCGCTAGGCATCTGTCAGTCATTACTCCTGAAGGTAGATATGAAACCTGACGTGGGGTGCTCAGTGTTGTCTGCAAGCGTCAATAGCAGCATCCTTCTTTGAAGAGCTGTCATAGCTGTGGAAATTACACAACTTCTCCATTTCTGACAACCCGCTTCTTTTACTCTGGCTCAGTGTGCTCCAGCTAGTGGCCTCCTACCACCTCTGCTTCAGGGGAGGCTTCTGTCTGGCCCATGCCATATTCTTGGATGTCTTTGCGTGGGAACAGGAGTGAAAGGAGAGCATTGAGCAGTGGCTGTGGCTCCAATAGTGGTCCAGGGTTTCTTAAAATGGTGGTCTTCACTGGGGAGCTTGGCTGCAGCAAGGTAGTACTGTTCTGCCTGGAAGGGAGAAGGGCCTGGGGAGCCTCGAGAGCAACTTGTGGCAGATCGGAGGCTGGCTGCAGCCCAAAGCCTGGGTGTGACTCTCAGCACTGAAAAGGTTATTCCTGCCGTGGTTTGTTTGTAAAACACCCTTGGAGATGATGGCTGCTGTAAAAATGGCAAGTAATAAAATACCATTATAGTGTAATTAGTTATTATTATTACCTCAGATGGCTAAACCTCCTGCCATGGTTTATTATAGAACAGGAAAATGCAGAGAAGGAGAAAGTAACAACAGTGACAGGGCAGTGTCCCTGGCAATCTAGTATTTCTAAAAAGAAGCAAGAGTTGACACAGTGCCAAAAATGATCGAGACTGTGCAGAAGTGACTTTGGCATTAAACCATGTGAACAAAATATAACTTAATTCAGCACTTTTTACCCAGTTCTTGGGAAGTTTCACCACCTAACTCTGAACTCAGTCTGTAAAATGGTTATATTTACTTCATTTTCCAAAACAGAGTGACATCAACTTTATTTATTACAGCAAGGAAGAAATCTAATACAACTTTGATTGATTTGTTCAGCTGCTGTCTTTGGGCTGCTAATTGTGACTGTACCAAGGAAAGGGAGGATACATGAGGCTTGCTGCTCCCTTCCTGAGGCCAGGACTTGAAGAAGGCACTTACCTCATAGAAATATTTGTTCCTTAGCAGGTTTCTTTATACTATCAGCTTCAGCCTCACTGCTTGGTGCCTCATATTGGGGCATCTTTTAAGCAGGTTGCTATTAAAAGAAATGGGGATTATTTATTTGGCAGGTTCTTTGGAATGAGCACTATGTTATGGCCGCTGCATCTCATTCTCTGCTCACATATATCAAAATGCAAATTGCACTTGTGAGATGTAATTCTCCTTCCATTATTACTGAATCTAAAGGTAAATCCGACTCTGTTGGAAAAGACTAGGAACCATTCTATATTTAACTCTTCATAATATTGTCATTCACGGGACAAGTTCCCATTACAAGTGAGCTTGAAGATAAATTCACATGAAACTGAGAGGAGTGTCTTTCTGCATGTTATAAAATCTTTGAATATGGCGGGCAGCATGCATTTGGATGTATGGTTAATAGGGTAGAAAGAATGCTGGGTAGAAGACAATCATAACTTGCTCCAGTTTTCACTCCATGTGCCTAGAGGATGCCCAGACTGATTCTCAGTTCTGTAGGTGCAGAGGCTAGAAATTAATCACATCACCAAAGACCTAGTATCTACCAGTATTTAGGGTAGGTCTGCAATAAGAGCTCAATAGTGAACTTCTGCCATCTTTAGGGAAAGCTGAGGACAATCTGCAAGAGCAGTTTAAGAAAATGCTTAATTTTTTCCCCCCTGTGCCTCAGTTCCCAACTCAGGCTTGTGCGAGGAGGGAATCTCCATTTCCTGTCCTCAAGTTTAACTATTTACTTTCTGAAATATTGCTGTGATGTTTCAGAGATGTTGTAGCTGTCATTGTTGACCTCTTCAGGAGTTACTTCAAGGTGCACTGACTTGTGTCCTGACTGCCCCTGGTGTAGAAAGTGGATGCAATGGCAACTTCACCACCCTGGCCAGGGCATGTGAAAGGAATGGGCCTGAGCTAAACTGCACAGAGAGATACCATAACAACTTCAGAGTTTACCTCATTCAATTTTCACCTCATTTTTAATTTTTAAAATAAAATGCAGTTGCTGTTTCTTTTTTCTTTTCTTGAAAAAGTTGGTTGGAAAAGACCTGCAATTTGATGGAAAATTTTCAACAGTCTCTGCTCAAACTCTCACGGCGTTGGGACTTAATTATTTCCAGTGCAATCTTTGCAGTGCCTTCTGAGTAACCACATTTAATAAATTGCTGTATTTTTAGGTGCACAATAGCAGATTACCTGTGATTCAACATCTGTGTGAATTATGTAAGTAAGGATAATAAATTAACACCAGAATGCCATCTCATAATCCACCTATTTCTGTTCTTTCACAGACTACTTCTTTTTCCTAAAAAAACCCTTGTTCTTTGGGGTCATTATCTACAGAGTTTGACCTATATCTAAGTAATTCTGCCTTGTTCCAGGTGTTGGCTTTGTGCTGCTCGCCTGATGATATGAACCAAGTGAGGACTAATTTTCCACTCATAGTTTTTTTAATACAAGATTGTTTATAGAATAACATAATAATACTGGTGTCATTCAGTGGAACGAAACTGATTGTCTAATGAAAAAATAAAAATAGAATCAATAGAACAGAGCATTTATTTATTCTTGCTTTTATTGTCTTTTATGTAAAAAGTATTACTAAGCATATTATGGAATTAAAATAACAGAGGAACACAATGTAAGAGAGAGAAATGAAGATGTAGAGGGAGACATGGTTTTTTGAGGTTAGAAGAGAGCTAACAAATCGATGAACCTGTGGGATAAAAGAAGGTAGCTCCAAATGTCAGGAGCTGCATTGACCTGTTTGAATGATGAATTGTAGCACAGAGAACACATTGTGTGCATGTGAAATTGTGGCACAGAGCATGTAACAGTATGCCAGTGCAAGAAAGGTTGCAGAAATGTCACCTGTCAACAAATCACATTACACCTTTATTACTGGAGTCATCCAGTGTCACGACCTTTTTGCATGCAATGTTACACACTGTATTGAAAACACACACAACATATGTGTTTTGGTTAATATTCATCTCTGAAAACATTATTTTAACACAACAAATACAGTGACAAAAATACAGAATGAATGATCATAAAGTGTCTGAGGAAACTGAGAGAGTGTGATATGGAAGTAAAAATCATGGTTTTGTTCATATGTGTTTCGAAATCTGAGAAAACTATCAGCTTCGGAAATTTTGTGAGTTGGACTCTACCAGAAAAATAATTAAAAACAAAAAAGAATCCTGATAATCTTGGCATTGAATAGTATTGCAATTTAGCAGCATTTCACCTGAGCAATGATGGAACTTGATGGCAGGTAATGCGTGGTACACACAGCTGCGTGTGTGTGGTCCTTATCTCTCTACAGGGACCCATCTGCACAGGCATCCAGTGGTCATCAGCACAAATCACAATCACAAATCATGAAGTTATTTTGAGAAGTGGTTAAAGTCTCAACAGTAAAAGTCTTAGAAGTCGTGCTGGAAGCCATATGCCAACTTTTCAATTAATTTTGCCATGTAGCTTAAAGGAGAAAATATTGGTAATAACCAATTTGCAGGAGAAAACAAAGCTAACAAATAAATAGAAAATTTCACTTACTAGATCTATGAATCTATGTAACGATCATGGAACATGGGTTTTTGTGATCATACAGGCCCCTCTGTTTGCAGATGAAGGACATAAGAGTTTTCTGCTTCCCTCACCCTTCTTCCCTTTCAAATCTACTAGTAGATGTTGTCTGGGAAACAGGTCTGGGATAGAAACATAAAGCTTCTAGCATCCTCCTGCCACCACTCCCCGAGACAGCAGTAGTTTAGGAGATGGCAGGGGAACAGCCTCTTGGATGAGGAAACGTGGAGTGAACTGATCATGAAAGGCAGAGGGTAAACACAGAAAATACCTGTTTACAGATGATGGGTCTTACACCAGCCAGAGATTTTATTTCATCACTTTATGGTGATAGTCTCTTAAGGATTGGAAATAAATAGTTACACTCTATCCTGTTCCACTCATGGTTGAAAATTCTCAAATAAACAAACTTTGAAGCAAATTGCCTTCACAGCACAGTACCTTTTTCTGCCTGGTTTGTAACTTCCCCAGGGCTCCTGCAGGTAATGTTGAACAATTCAGATTCATTCTGATAGGAGGCATCCACAGCTATTATATGGAAAGACACACAAAATTTGATCAGAGAGACAAGGATGTCCTGATCAATGTAAGACATGCAGACTAGATATCTGTAGGTTTCCTCTTTGCCCACAGAAGTTCTGAAACTGTCACCAATTTCCTTCTCTCAGACAACTGTTTATGGTATTCTTTAGACCCCTGCCTGAGGTGGAGCTCCTGAAAAGTAATAGACTACAGAGTCTTGATGTCCTTAGAGACCATGGTGTTATTTCTTACAGAGCTGCATAAGCTGGTGGGTGAGTAAGGAGAGCTTTGCACTGCAGGTAGCTCTGCTGAGCACTTTAAATACAGCCATGGGCATAAATCGCACAAGCTCAAGAATACTCCTGGGAAGCATGACTCAGGCAATATGTGACATTATGTGCGATAGTATTTTTCTGCAAGTTCTTTCTTGCTTTCAAGGGGTAATGTTATACTTGTAATAGCAGAAAAATTGTTAAACAACAATTCCATCAAACATTCACTAAATTGCACTTGTCCAGCCTTTTCCTTGCTTTCTGCTTTAGGGGTCTGTTCCTGGCAAGCTGTAACAAGAATCAGAACAGAGACCGAGGCAATACAACTTGGATGTGTAAGCAGCATGCTTGCTTCCCTGTGTGGGCAAAGCAGCAGACCTCACAGGGATCAGGAGATCTCATTCTGACCAGCTAAGGCTTTCTAAGGAGTGGATAGCAGCCAAACTCTAATCCAAAATCCACAAAATATTTTAGCTTCTTTTTTCCTCTCCTCATCTCAGAAAAACAGACTTGCTCCAAGATGAAAGTTTACACACCTTAGAATAAAGAAAAATGCTAAAAAATATTCTTTTCTTTCCATTTTCATTTTGCTAGGAAAAAAAAAAGGTCTTGGCCAATACTTAGTGGTCTTTCATTGCTCAGCTCTATCCTTTCCACCTATCTCTGCTTAAGCTTAACTTTTTGATTTAAAAAAGAAATCATTTTCAGAATATGATAGCAATAAAGTTATCTGTTGTGTTAAGACCTGTGCTTCTTCAGATTTGTTGGCTGTTGCACTAAGGAAGCTTGTATTCATTCCCAGTTTATCCTCTACACTTTATTTGCAGTGTGTTAATTTGTTGCTTCTTGATCAGAACAGTTACCAGATCCAGGCTTCAGAATAAGCATAAGCTTAAAGACCCAAGTGCCAGAAGGTGTTACTTTTGAGAATTCTTGTCTCCTAATCAGATCTGTGGATTAGCAAGTTTTTACAAGTATGCAACTGAAATCTTGGATAATAAGGGCAAAAACAAAGAAGGCCAGATACTGTAAGTATTTAAAGCATCATCCTCCCACTGCATTCAGTTGACATAGTCTGCTGCAGAGGTTCCTACTCAGTGTTTATAAATGTGTGTTCTTGTAGATATGTAACTTGGATCCTGCAGTCAAGGGTGCTTTAGAAGTGAAATTGAGCAACTTTACTAGATGAAGGGAACACTTTTTTCCTTAAATCCCGATTTTCAATTTGAGAAAAATTTGAACTTTCTGTGACTCTTTAGTGTTTCCATTTTTAAATGTTGACTAATTTTAAACCAAAGTCAATAAGAGAAAAAAAAAATATCAAAATTTAATCCTTTGTCTGATGTGGTTAGGTAATCCAGCAGTTACTGGATCCTCATAGTGACTGCATAATCCTACAGGGAATAGGTACAGCACCTCATCAAATTTGATATCACTAGGAGCTTAATACAAAGCATCAAAAATCAAAGTATGTTCTATTTAATTTTATTTAATTGTATGATCAATAAGATGGCAACTAAGCAGCTTGATAGCAGAAAAAGTCAAAATAAAAATGAGGATTTTATCTCTGAAGGAATTCTAGGAGAACAGGCATGGCATTATGACAGCACATAATGTAAGAGAACATGTGGGCTTTGTAAAGGGCCCTTTATTAACAGTGTATTACTTCTAATAAGTACGAAGAAAAGTATTTTGTATAAAGATCACCTAGTAGCTAATAATTGGTTAGTAGAAGTATCTGAAATAGTTGTACATTGTTTGAGCTTCTTTTTGGTACTAAGATTACCATCGATTAGCATCAAATGCTAATTTAATCTTTCAAGCCTGCAAGAGAAGTGAAGAGGTATTGAGAGTCCAGGGCTGCAAACAGATGAATTTGCTAGGAATTCATTCATGTCTAAATATGATGCTGCAAAGTCTGAGAGTCCTTGGAAGAAATGTAGTGATGAAAGAAAAGGACAGAATGAGAGAGCTTGCACAGGAAGTGTGCAGAATAGCTATTGATATAATGAGTAAATGTTCCTAAGAATCTCTGGGAAGAGAGCAGGGGTTTGTTTCCTAGGCTTTGTACTTCACTTTTTGTGAAGATTTTGGCTTGACATTCCACATAACTGACATCCCACAATATTGAAATTGCAACGTTAATATCATATTTACAAATACCTATGCTCAGACTAAGTTTTAAGGGGTTGAGTCCTGACTCTTCTGGATAGTTAAGTGATTTGGTACCCAGAGTTAGGGGAAACCCTAAGCCTACTGAAAATCAGTGCCCATCTTGTAATTTGACCATTCATAACATTTATCTGGGCAAAATTCAACTTTCAGGCGTCAGTTGGCCCAGTCTGGGTGAAAGTGGAAGGTGGAGATTTATCCACTATTACTCCAGAGAGGAATGGCCAGAGGATAAAAAGTCAATTTGAATGAACAATGGAGGTTGGATGCTTCCTCACCTACTGTGTTTCCACAACACCACATTCCTTGCTTGCTGACCGTAATGAAAGAACAGTGTAGGTACCCGCCAATCCAGAAGACAGAGCTTCTGCTTTCCAGGGCCTGCACCAGGTCACCTTCCTTAGCTCATGTCGTTCTTCTGTATGCCTTCTGAATTCCTTTCTTCTGTGGTAAAGCTGGAGGCCTGAACACCTCTGTTTAGAAAAAGTTGCTAATGCTTGTGGACTCACCTGACAGATTCTGACATTCCCAAGGCCTCTTGCCAGAGTGAGATAAGGGAACCTGACATCTTTCAGCAAGAATTTGCCCGACCATTGCACCAATAATATTAAATCAAATTTAAGTTTTTTCATAAAGAAAGAGAAACCAAAAGAAGTTGCGGGAAATATATTTTCTGATTTTATTTTTTTTTTTATTTAATCACAATGAAAAGAATGGCTCAATAAGAACCTTGCAAAAGGAAAGAAGAAAAGTTCACAATAGTGTGTTTCCCTTTCCTTATAGAGCTCCATGTTTGATACTAGGGGAAACCACCACTCTGCGGTTTGTTTCTTACAGTTATTGCATACGTGAGAAAAAATGATAACAGACATCTGAGGTGAGAAGAGCACAGTTCCTATAATTAGTGTTTATGAAGACATCACTGGTGTCCCTGATAAAGCGACTCTTCTGTCCCAGCCATACATCAGTATCCAAAACCTTGCAGGTCTAACATTTCATTTCTCTGGTGCTACTGTTTGCAATCAAAAAAGTAGTATTATTGCTGCAACTCAAAGATGACTGCTGGAGTTTGTCTATGCTTTTTAGCAGAATGTGTGGCGTTTTTTTTTTTGATTGATGCTCATTCTGAATGCAGGCAAATCATCTGGCAGAGAGTAAAAGTACCCAGTGACCTAATGTCCTGTCACTGATACACAACTAATTATATGAGCACTGATCCACATAACATCCGTTATGTGAATTTGAATGCCCATCTGTTCACTCCAGATTAATTGTGTCACTGATAGCTCCACATTATTAAAGTGTTATTTTTTCAAAAATTTCCATGAAAAGCAGAAACCCCTTTCAATCGCCCCCCCCTTCCAAACAAAACAAAATCATAAACCCAAACAAAACCAAAAAACGACCACTTCTCCAAAAAATGCAGGTTCATAAGTTCAAATATCCTCTTTGCTGACAGATAAAGCACACCAGGACCCAAAGGAGTAGGTCATAGCATAAAACATGACTTAGCAGTTAGAAAGATGATATTATTCTTTACCAACGTTTTGATACTAAGATTTAAAAAAACTATGTAAAGGTTCAATTCGTCTTCTTTAACATCAGATATCAACAATGTGGATGTCTATATCTGAGCTAATCATCCTTTCAGGAATGATACTTTTGACCTATTTTGGATGTCTGCTTTAAGACAATACAGATTTGCTCCAGAAATAGTTATTTCTCTCTGCTTCTCCAGCTCTCGAAGTGACCTTAGTAGTTGAAATCTGATATAGATACTACTCTGTAGATGTCTGTATTTGGTGAGATTAATTGCATCCTCAACTAATTTGCAGGTAAATTGATTAAACTTCTATGTCACATCTTTTAACCACATTTTCTCTTTGCTGTCAACTCATTATTCTCAGATATTTTTGTTCTTTTATCTTTTGATGATTCCTCACAAATCTGTGCAATTAAGATTTTTATTATTGCCATGCTTCTATTGAGCCAGAGGAAATGATCCAAAGAATTAGCATTATTTAGTGTTTGTATCACTGTAAGTGATCCCTCTTGCAGCATATGTTCCAAGACCATCTTTAGTGAACTCCACTAGAAATCTTCTCCCAGATCTTACAAATGTACTCTTAAAGACATGTTTAATTTTCTGTCATTTTACAATATATCTATTTCTGAGTCATGCACTTGTAAAACAGTGCCATTAATTTGTGTTTACATGTACTTTTGTCTTGACTGCCTTTCACCTAGAAAATTGAGCAGCACATTTTGATCCACTGGCCAGCAGCTGGTGACTTGTGTGGAGCTTATTAGTTATATAGTAGCTGTTGCATCATTTTGCTTCCACTGCTAAATTACATTAACAGGCACTCAAAATAGATGAATGAAACCAATGGAGTCGTATCAAGGGCACACCTTAGTTTTGAAAAGAACAAAACCAGAAACTGCATTGTCTGTATCATAAAGAGAATTCATAATGCTATTTATTATTGGTATTATTTCAAATGATCCACAATGATACTATTATTTAAATATGAACTATGAAACGTCTGTTCTCTGAACCGTAATGCACAATTCATTATTCAACACAGCTTTTTCTATGGAGAGTTATGGACAAACTTTAATTCTTCCCATATTCCAAATATTCTTGGATTTTTCACACTTAATTCTAGATGCTTAAAATGTAGATTTTTAAAATCTGGCTTATTGTTCTGTATTCCTTCATGGGCAATAGAGTAGTTCTGTACAATAAGTAGTTCTGTAGAACAATCCATCTCATTCATCTGAGATGCTCAGAGAGCAAAACCAGATTATATGAATAATTTACTTGGTGTTTTTATTTCTGCACTGACCGTGATAGGGGGTCCCCCTCCTAATGAGTTGTTTTGCCAAAGGTAAGTACCTAATTTCCCGTACGACTGTCAACTGAGAGAAACACTTGTATTTGACAGTGCTTTGAGACTCACAGAGGAACTTATCTGAGTCTAGGTATACATCTGCTGTAAGTGTGTAAAAAGTCCAAGAATATATATTATAGAGATGACTAAGTGCACAGGGACAGTTGATAAGATAAAGAGGTCTTATGGGACAGAAAAGGGACTGTACTGCCTGGTCTTAAAATGGAGTCTAGTTTTATATGCAATGCAAAGTGTTCAATTTAGGAACTCCATTCATGATTATAGGAAGGTGCTATTGATGCAATTAATCTCATCTGTCTTGTACAATAACCATGTACTATGTTTAAAGGTGAGCCATCATCTAGGTTGTCTTTATAACTAACCAAGAGAAAAAGGCACTTCTCTACACACCTAAGCCTTTTTGTAATTCATCTGATCTATACCTGTTTTAGCATAAGATAAGCCATTCTCTAGAAGTCCATTTGCTTCCTATCCAGCTCAAACACAGAGCTTTACATTAGAGACATCTACAGATCCAGTGAATCCCACCAAATTAATCCCTGGAAGATGATGTCTCAGGCTACAAAGAATGTACCATTTTACTTTTGTTAAAAAAATATGAACCTCATTAAAGGACAAATGAAGTATGCTAGGGAAAGTACAATAGAGCTTTATTGGCTCTAGAACTGAGAAAAGAAGTTGACCTAACATATATTACGGCACAGTACATCAATCCCTGGACTTCGACACAGATTTTTGTGGTGTAGTCAGATTGATCACTCTATTCACGAAATAATTCTGTTTACTGAAATCTGATCTAATTTTGAAAAGAGCTGGAAATCTTAATAAATATCTTCTTTTTAGCCTAAATTACTAGAACAAATCTCAGTTTGACTTCCATACTTTGTGGTCTCATGACGTTGCCTGTCACGTTGGCTCTGTTTTTCCTGTAGACATCTATATTCTTTGACATAGGGGAAATAACAACAAATCTATATCCAAACTTAGATTATTGCACAAAGGAAAATCTGCATACTAATTTTTCACATGTCCAGGCACTAGAAACACAGGTTATGGCCATATTTTTTCAGAGGACTTATATTATTGGAAAGTTTAATATTGCTGCAATATTAAATAAACATGTATTTCCTTCTAACTGTATACTATGTCATCTTGTGTTTCTGTGATAAAATTTATCTATGCTGTATTTTTTTTCCTGAATATTGTTGGGACATTTTTGCTACCCAGTATTTATACATAATAGGTATATTTGAGTCAGTGATGGTGCTTATTAAAAGCCATTGACATGAGCTATCTACTATTTCAAATTGAATGCAATAACTTGAGTCAGTTATTGATACAAGAGATTAAATTAGAAAAATAAAGTAGGTGTGGTATTTTTACATGATATTTTCTGAACAAAGACGATAATGAAGATAAGTTTTTCCCATGTTTGTGACTCCATTAAATATAAGATAACTTATTTATTCCTGACAAACAGTTTAACAGCATCATGTTCTTTTCTAAATGAAATTCTATGGTCATAATTTATTATTGTAGAAAGTCATAGGGCTTAATTTCTTAGCAAAATGAAGTTTCATATTTAATAGTGCTTCCTTTTCCTGTTCTTTGAAAGATTATTCAATTTACATATAGATAGAGCTCAACACTTCAGCAGGAAATCTTATTGTGGGAACACAAATTAAACCAGCAATTTTAGGAAATTAGATAGGAAGTACATAAGCAATGTAGTTTATGTTTTCATGTGTGAAGTTGAATGTTTAAGAGCTGTTTTGTAAATGAATTACAAGCCATAAGCAATACTAAAAAGTATTTACACAACATTGTTTAAAATTGCCCCTTATTGGTACTTCTCAGGAAAAGCAAGAAAACACCCCTGCAAAAGCAAAATGTAGTTTAAGTCATAATATGACTTTTTCTTGAAATTTATGTGTTGGAACTTATAAACAAAATTACCAATAAGAAGACTTTTATTCAAAGCAAAGTTGATGAGGAAAATTTTCACTTCAGCAACTTTTGCAGACTGCATATGCAGCCTGAAAACTAGTTTAATTGCTCATAAAATCCAGCTGAATTGGAGCTCAAGCCACATTTTTGTAGATGTACAAAGAACTAATGTACTGCAACTAATAAATCACAAATCTCTGAAGTGAAAAACAGATACAAAAAACTATAATAGATGTCATTACAATTATATCTTGGCTTTTCCAATAAAAATAGCAAATTTTTATTATGATCGTTATGACAACTAACCTGAAAAATGTCATTAAACTTTTGCGGAATGGCCTGCAGTCATCTTATATTTAGAACTGATAATTTTTATTACACTGTACAGTATGTTAGTTAAAGGCAAAGCTGAAATTGTCATATAGAGGGACGAAAAGGTCAAAAGAAGAAAGCTGCCCTTCACAATAGACTTTCTGTATGGCTTCAGCAATGGGTCTGTCAACTGCTCACAAGATATAAGTTAGACAGCAACGTAAGTGTTATGTTCATTGAGTTCAAATGAAATAACGTTCATAAACAAATTTCAATTCCAAAAATAAAAATTGCATTTTGGTTTCAATTAAATACGTAACTAAAGAAATAGTAATAAAAAATGTATAAAGTACATTTTACTGGTTATATCCATTCTACATAGTAATAATTAGAATCAGACTGGTTTTACGATTTCTTACTTTAAAAAAATAATTCAAAGTTTATTTTTTAATTAATACTTAACATAATGCCTCCCTTACAGAAGGAAAAAATGTTCATCTTTTTTGTGGTGGCATGAATAGCTTAGCAATATATGACAAATTCCATTATTACTTATGAATGATTTACTAATATTAGTTCCTTCTGTATATAAGAGTTTATGAATAACCAAGTTGATGGAGAGCTAAAATACAATATAGAATAAAGACATATAGTGGAATCCTAATTCACCAATCAAATGAGAATGATGGTAATAAAAGAGATATATTAAAAAATATCCTTACCTACTCAGAAAAAAATTAATCCAAGGAGGTATTTCACAAGCTTCACTTATGATAGAAAGGACACAGTTGCCTGAACATTGTTTTTCTGTGTTTTCACGTGCTGGGGATACTTCACATGCCCTCCAGCTGTCGTTCCAGAGGGGCAAAGATGTACTACAGATTGTGTCCCCTCTGCAAGACCCGTGGTGGCTATCCCAAGGGTGTCTCCAAAGTCAGTAGGATCTTACCTGTGGCCAGCGGAATGAGGCCCTTTTATCAAACAGGCTGAGCTGAACGGCTGCCTAATTTTGTTAAATGTATTGTCTAGATATGTGCAGACTGAAATGGGAGCCAGGCATA
Source organism: Scolopax mira (assembly GCA_004320125.1). NCBI lineage: Eukaryota > Metazoa > Chordata > Aves > Charadriiformes > Scolopacidae > Scolopax > Scolopax mira. The sequence continues at coordinate 22,270 of BJBW01002974.1, read as the reverse complement.
TATATACCCTGGCATATAAAAAAAATTTAGAGCTAAAGTCTACTGTGTGCATTTGAGCTAAATTCTACTGTGTGTGTTACGTCATGTACTGTAGATAGTATAAGAGGTAGGAGTGTAAAGGAGTGTTAATACCATCAAAGATACACTAGAGTGTGCATCTGACTAACACAGAAGCTGTGGGGGACCTGTGTTCCTCTGGAGCAGGAGCTGAAGTCTTGGCAGGTTCATTGGGATGCCACTGGGGGAATGACACTAGGGCGCCATGTTCAAGAATCTGAAATTTTACTGCAAGCTTCACAGTCTTCATCTCAAAGACAGTCTGATTGTGTACTCCATGCTTAACACAATGGTACCCAGCTATAGAGTAGTTCATGGTTCCCTTAGACACTGTTTCATACAAGCATATATTAAATATCCATTTTTTTATTTAAGAATAGGGCAGATTTTCTTATCTCATGAAGCTAGGTAAGAAATAGCCAAGTATTTTACAATTTCATTGCTGTTTTTTTTAAATGCAGGAGTAGTGTCAGGAAACAAAGAATATATCTATTAAAAAATTGTCCTAGGCCTTTCTAGAAAACTCTTCACCTATTGAAGCTCTTTGTGAGAGATCTATCACATCTGTAGACCAAGAGGTATTATCTGTATTCACTAATATCTTGGCGAAAAAAAAAAGGGGGGAACTTGTAGTCCTTAAAAATAGTACAATATAGTACCCAATGCAGTATATCAACCAGTAAGATCATTCTGCAAAGGACAAATTGTATAATGCGTTTGATTTGAATCTACCAAGTGATGGCAACTTGGATCATCTACTTGAGTTATATTGTTTACAAGACTATTAAGCTCCAAGTGCAATCACTATTTGTTTGATATACCTTTTTTGGGTTGACAAGGGAAAAATGCTTTTAGCAGGAGTAAAAAAACCCACATGACATGGTTGTGCAGCCTCTGACTAATCTATGCGAATGTTGAGATTGAGTGAAGTTCCTCTGAGAATTGTGAAACAGACAAGATGTGGCAGGGTAGCACCCTGCTGAAAAGCACCTGGACATTACAGTGATCCGCATCATGAGGCAACAGTGTGCTTTCATCACAAATAAGTCAAACAAGATAATTGTTTTTTTTAAGGAAGATCATGGCAGGTAGGTCAGGAGAATTTACTGCATGCCACAAAGTGCTAGTGAAGTCACACCTGGAAATCTGTGCCCACTCCAACTCAGGAGTGGTTTGGAGAAAAAGGGAAGAATCCAGGAAAGTGAAGTTGATCTGGGAGATGTGTCTACTGGAATGTGACCTGACAGACTGGAAGAGCTGCCTATGACTACTAAGGGGAATATGAGGCTAAGGAGACATCTATTAGCAACGAACAGCTACTTCAAGGGTACTTACCTCTTGGTCACGGCAGATGACACAGCATCCATTTAATCTAGTTAGCCTAAGAGACGTAAACTTTGATCTGAAACTGCCGCTGAATCCCTTCATTGGAAAATCATAGAATCACAGAATCATTTTGGTTGGAAAAGACCCTTGGGACCATCAAGTCCAACCATTTACCCTACTCTACAAAGTTTCCCCTACACCATATGCCCCAACACCACATCTAAACAACTCTTAAACACGCCCAGGAGTGGCGATTCAACCACCTCCCTGGGCAGCCTATTCCAACGCCCAACCACTCTTTCTGTGAAAAATTCTTTCCTAATGTGTAGTCTAAACCTACCCTGTTGGAGCTTGAAGCCATTCCCTCTTGTTCTGTCAATAATTACCTGCGAGACCAGCACCAACTTCTCTACAGTGTCCTTTCAAGTAGTTGTAAAGAGTGATGAGGTCTCCCTTCAGCCTCCTCTTCCTCAACCTAAACAACCCCAGCTCCTTCAACCGCTCTTTATACGATTTGTTCTCCAGACCCTTCAGCAGCTTCGTTGCCCTCCTCTGCACTCGCTCCAGCATCTCGATGTCTCTCTTGTATTGAGGTGCCCAGAACTAGACACAATACTCGAGGTGTGGCCTCACCAGTACTGAGTACAGGGGGACAATCACTCCCTACTTCTGCTGGTCACACTATTTCTAATAGAAGCCAGGATGCTATTGGCTTTCTTGGCCACCTGGGCACACTGCAGCTCATATTCAGCCGCTTGTCAATTAGAACCCCCAGGCCTTTTTCTGCCAGGCAGCTTTTTAGCGGTACTTTGCCAAGCCTGTAGCAGTGTATGGGGTTATTGTGGCCCAAATGCAGGACCTGGCATTTGGTCTTGTTGAAGCTCATACCATTAATGTTGGCCCAATGATCCAATCTATCTGAGTCTCTCTGTAGAGTTTCCCTATTGTCATGTGAATCCATGCTCCTGCTTAACTTGGTGTCATCTGCGAACTTGCTGATGATACACCCTATGTCCTTATCTAGATCATCAATAAAGATGTTAAACAGAAATGTTCTCAACACTGAGCCCTGAGGCACATCACTTGTGACTGGCCGCCAGCCATTAAATCCATTAACGACCACTCTTTGGAACCTTCCAGCCAGCCAGTGCTTTATCCAGTAGATTGTATGCTCATTCAGGCCATTGTGCAGCCAATTTTCCCACAATAATTCTATGGGCGACAGTATTGAATGCTTTTCGAAAGTCCAGGTATACACTATCTGCATATACAATGCAATAATTGGGTCATCTTGTCATAGAAGGAGATCATCTTCATCAGGCATGACCTGCCTTTCATAAATCCGTGCTGACTAGGCCTGATTGCCCGGGTGTTCATTATGTGGCTTGTGATGGCTCTCAAGATCACCTGTTCCATGACCTTCCCTGGTATCGAGGTCAGACTGACAGGTCTATAGTTTCCTGCATCCTCCTTTTTGCCTTAGCCATGACTTCATGTAAATGGTGGAAAGTGGTTTGGTGAGCATGTCTGCTCACTACTCACACAAATGTATCAGTTGTCATGTTTTTGTTGTATTTGTTGTCATTCCCTAACTGTTCCAGTTTCCTTCTCACTTGGTTAAGATTGCTCTCTTGAGAGGAATTAGTATGAAGCCAGCCAAGTTTAAACTGAAAATACGATACGCATTTTAACAATGACAGTAATTTTACAATCAGAGTAAATAAACATTTTTACATCTTCCCAAAGGATGTAAACTTCATTTCAAATCCTTATGATTCAATACCTTTCTATAAAGAAATGTTCTAGTTTAATTATGCGTAGCAGCTCCAATTCAGATTGTAACTGAGGTCTACAATTTTTTCTATAGTCAAGTTATATGATCATCTTCATTCCAGCTGGCCCTAAAATGGAAGATTGATTCTCCTTTACAAAATAGTCCTTTTTCAACACTGCCATTGCGCAAAGTAATCTTAAAATGCAGGCATGACTCCGAACGTATCCAAGTAGTCAGGACTTGCCAACACATGTGGAGAATCATAACTTTAGGCTATTGAGTTTCAAAATATTTTACAGTGTTCCAATGTGAGGTTCAATCTACAATGAAAGAGAAAGGGTGTTCTAGGCACCCAAGTACATTGTCAGCCCAGAGCAACCACCACGAATGACTAATTATGACATAAATAGTTGGGATTACTATAATCTACAGAAATCACACTTGGAGTGTATAATTATACTATGTACTTATATGCACACACAAACATGTCTGTACATGTGCACAGAATCAATCTGTAGCAAAAGTACTGCTGATCAAAATATTTTGCTGCATAAATACCATGAGTCTGCAATGGAAAAATAAAAGTTACTTTTTTGAGCAGTTAATTGCAAAGTATTAGTATTTAAGTGATGTAATTTGTTTTCTGAAATACAATTTAAAACAGAGAACTTGGAGTTTTATAGCAGTTACTTACTTCTGATGATGAATGTACATTAAGCAGGTTTTCCAGTGATACTAAACTAAGAGAAGCTGTGGATATGAGGATAGAGAGGCCTTACAGAGAGATCTGGACAGACTAGAGAGCTGAACAATCATCAACTCTATGAAATTTAACAAGAGCAAGTACTGAATTCTCCACCTGCAACAGAGTTATCCTGGTTATACATATAAATTTGGGAAGGAGAGGCTGTATAGCAGCTCTCTGGAATAGAGATCTGAGGGTTTGGGTTGACAGAAAGTTGGAGGAGTCAACAGTGTGCCCTGGCAGTCAAAAGGGTGGACATGTCCTGGAGTGCATCAAGCACAGCATAGATGGCCAGTCAAGAAGGTGACTGTCCCACTTGACATTGCACTGATGCGGCCCCACCTGGAGTTAGTGTGTAGTTTTGGGCACCTCAATATAGGAATGGCATCTAATTATTAGAGTGTGTTCAGAGGAGGGTAACTAAGATGGTGAAAGGCCCTGAGGGTAAGACTTAGGAGGAGCATCTGAGGTCATTGTACTTGTTCAGTTTGGAGAAGACTGAAGGGTGACCTCATCTCAGTGTACAACTTCCTCAAAGTGGGCAGTGGAGAGGAAGGTGCTGATCTCCTGTCTCTGATGAGCAGGTTTAGTTTTAGGTAGTCCTGCGAGGAGCAGAGAGTTGGACTCAATGATCTTTAGGGATCCCTTCCACTGTGAGATATGCTATGGTTCTATGATTCTATGATTTTGATGTAAGCCATGTTGCTTTTCTTTGTCCTTATTCCTAATCTGACAGTGTCATATGATTAGTATGTCAGACATCTTCAGAAACCTATGGGTGTTTTTTCATTAATTAAGGTGGTTTTGCAATATATGTGCAGCTTTACTCCTTGCAAAAGGAGGGAGGGATAGGTAATGATAGAATTTAAGGATTTCTAGCTTCTAACACCTACAGTTTTCATTCAAGGTTTTATCAATGAAAGAGATGCCCTGTCAGTTAATTATATTCTTGTTAGACTTCACCTTCCATCCATCTATACATTTATGTTAGGGTCTTTAGTTTCATGTATGTTATCCTTGTTTCACCTGTAAAACAAGTATAAGAACATTATAAATACTTGAGTTTGCTATATCTCAATTCTAATTTGGAACAACTGACTTCAGAAGGATGAACATATTGTAAGGACTGTATATAATTTCGATTATTGGCATAATTCCTGATTTTGTAAGTATATACATTTATATGTATGTCTATATAAGTCTCTCTAGGTATCAGTGCATATATATTCCTACTTCCTACATGGAAGTAGGAAGCCCTAGTCCCTTGCTACTTTAAAATTGACCATCTGGAAGATGTTGTCCAGAACAGATGCCCTGTTTCTTTTAAATTAACATCTTAATTACTGTGTGATCAAAGGATTGTCATGGAACAAGAAATAGTGAAGGATTTCTAGCAATTTATGAAGTATAACATTGCTATACAGTAATGTTACCTTTTCATATGCAACTATCCACTAATCTATTGATTTTTATTCATAAAAGGTTTTTTTTAACTTTTTGTTGGCCTTTCAAGGGTCATATTCAAGGTGAATTTGTTGTCTTTATCTTTCATGTCATTGATTGCTCTCTGGAAAACACTTCAGGACAACAAATCAAGAGGTTAAAAAGAACTGCCCACAACACTTATTTGGACTATGTGAATGCAATATCTTCTGTTCAATGGGTATTGACATCATTGACATTGCTGATGTGGTGGGATGACTCCACTGACTTGAATGTTAGAATGGAAGGATACAGGCTCTTCAGGAAGGATAGGCAGGGGAGACAAGGAGAGGTGTTACTGTCTATGTCAATGACCAGCTGGAGTGTATGGAGATCCACCTGGGGTGGACAAGGAGCAGACTGAGAGTTTATGGGTCAGGATTAAAGAGAGGCCAGGATCAGATGATGTTACAGTCTTATTGGTCTTACAGACCATTAAATGGTCTGCTTCAAACCATTTAATCAGGAAAATTAAGTACATGAGGCCCTCTATAGACAGATAGGAGCATCCCCACATTCACAAGTCCTGGTCCTCATGAGGGACTTCAACCCTTTCAATACCTGTTGGAGGGACAACACAGTAGGGCATAAGCTATCCAGGAGGCTTCTGGATAGCTGTAAATGATAACTTCCTTCTCCAAGCGATAGAAAAGCCAATGAGAAGAGATGCCATGCTGGACCTTGTTCTCATCAAGAAGGAAGGGTTGGTGGGTAACATGAAGCTCAAGGGCAATTTGGCTGCAGTCACCATGAGATGGTGGAGTTCAGTATCCTTAGGGTGGTGAGGAAGGCACAGAGCAAACTCTCTATCCTGGACTCCATGAGAGCAGACTTTGACCTCTTCAAGGATATGCTTGGTAGAGTATTAGGGATACAACCCTGGAGGGAAGAGGAGACCAAGAAAGCTGGTTAGTAGTCAAGGATCACCTCCTCCAACCTCACTAGCAAGTGCCAGAAGGCCTGCATGAGAAACTCAAACTAAAAAAAAAAAGAAGCCTACAGAGACAAGGACAGGTAGCTGGGGAGGAATACTAAGAAACTGCTTGAGGAACCAGGGATCAGGTTAGGAAAGCTAAAGCCTAGACAGTTAAATCTGGCCAGGGCCATCAAGAGCAAAAAGAAAAACTTCTATAGTTATACTGATGATAAAAGGAAGACTATCAGGGATTGTAGCAATAGACAAGGGGTAATGGTTTTAAACTGAAAGGAGGTAGATTTAGATTACATACAAGGAAGAAATTCTTTACTATGAGGGTGGTGAGACACTGGAGCAGGTTGCCCAATGAAGTTGTGGATGCCCCATCCCTGGAAGTGTTCAAGGCCAGGCTGTATGGGGCTTTGAGTAATCTGATCTAGTGGAAGGTGCCCCTGCTCATGGCAGAGGGGTTGGAACTAGATGATCTTTAAGGTCCTTTTCACAGCAAACCATTTTATGATTTTATGATTATTTTCTTTCTGCTTTAAAAGGAAACAAGAATGAATTGTTCCTCATCTGAATAGGAGAAATTTGTGCTTATGGGAATGTGCATTTAGCTAAAGTTCTGAAGCCATATATGTTAAAAAATCCCCTTCTTTCAATGGAGACATAATTCTAGATTTAGTATTTACTGCAGCATAATATGTGTCTATAAACATGCATGACCTTCTAAGCAGACTGAGCTCAGTTACTCTCATCTTGCATACAAATGCCACCAGTGACAACTCTTTCCCAAGAGAGTCAGTTATCAGTCATGGCAAGTTGGAAATCTTAAATAAATCTGACCTGAACGAACTTGCAGCTTTGGTCATGGGCAGAGTCAGAACAGGACTGCCAAGCAACAGTGATCACAAATTAGTTATTAGGCCCTCTTGACATAATCTTTCCTCCTTTTGGATTTTGAACCCATAAGAAGTGACTATTTACATTTTCTCCATGGACATGATGGCTAAAAAATTATGTATATGAAACATGTCTTTTTTTATTCCCCCCTCCATGTAAACTTGACCCAAGAACTGTGATGATCTGGAAAGGAAAGAAACTACCCTAAAATTATGATTAAACTTTAACTGTTGAAAATAGTAGTAGTACAGGGCTGAAGAAGCTTTTCTAAAAGGAGGTGATAAAGTCATAAAGAGGTTGCAATTGCATCCAGCATCTATGATAAATATGGCAAGCGTGGTATAAGGAAGGTAAGACAAAATGAGAAATGCTTAAAAGGATACAATCGAACCTTTCAATACATGTGCAACCCCAACTAAAAGAACTCAGAGAGAGCTCCAGCATGACATGGATAGGCATGGATCATCTGATTTCAAATATACCTAGCATCAACGAACCGAGTGATGAATGCAAGACAAGTATTTAAATAGAGGTGTTTATCAAGAAATGTCCTGGCTGTAACAGAGGAGTAGATGATGGTTCTTTTCCTTTGATGTGGTCTGTAGGAAGTGCAGAGCAAATTGCTCTAACTCTTCTGGTGCTGCCACCTCTGTAATGTATTTCCTTATTTGTCTCTAAAATTACAGAAGTAAATTCAGATGCACTATCAACTCAAAAAGTTGAAAAGAATGTCTGATAAGTGGTCAATCTCGGGTCAGGATTCTCATCATCCTTTTACAGATGCGGTAAATAAAAAAGTCTTTTATTGCAGCATTTCTGCATAAATGAACCTTTTTGAGTAAATAAACTTGCATGAATGGAAAGTTTCATAAAGGCTTTTGCTATTGCGCTTAGATTTCCCAGAGCCTCTGAGGGCACAGGTGTCTGTTTGACTAGAGAAAGCCATCAGCTCTGTTGCTTGCCAAGCTTACAGGACACCTTCCCAGAATGTCTGCTCTTCTTGTCATCTATGAAATGAAGGAATACTATCATCCTCTGTGAAGTTTGAAATGAAATATTTCTATGGTAAATCAGGAAAGGATCCAAAAACCTCTTGGCCATTTCACTCATTCTGGCTTTTGAGAGCGTATTTTCAAGGTCTCTGGATGCAACCCAATCTTTCCATCCTCAGATCTTACATAGTTCTTCTGTCCCTGAGGCAGGGATAAAGTCCAGGTGGAAGCCCTCCAAGCTCTGTTATGTTGCTTATGCAGGCTGTTGCAGAAAGGATTTGTGGCTAAATGTCACTTCTCTTTAAAAGTACCAAGGGGTTAAAGCTGGTATTATAAATGTCATTTTCAGGGGAAGCATGCCAGATAAATGCTAATCTGCTCTTTAAGCACTCTCCAGTGATTTTCATAAGCACTCTTCAAAGAGTAAAAATAAAAATATCATTGCACAATATAGGAATTACAGTGCAGACACTCTTCAGCCAGTGTGGTTGTAAACCTCCTGTTCTGAAGCTATGAAAAGCAAGGGAGTCCCTGACACCATCTCTGGATAAACAGAATGAACAGATACAGAGAGTTTTCTTTCTATCCAAGATTCCTCCAAGTAACATTTTGAAAAGCTGGCAATTTTTGCATAAGCTTGGAAATACTAAGGTGGTGAATCTGATGTGAGGCACACAGAGAGAGGGAGAGAGACTTGCCTATGCAGAAAGGACTGTTTATTTCCTTTCACTGATGATTTCATAGAAACAGGATGTACAGAGAGTTTGTCTTGAAAAGGAATTCTCATGTGGCTCTTTGCCAAAGCTAGAGAAACCAACAGAATTCAGGGATCTCAGATGAGGTGTCCTATGTAGCAGAGGTCCATGAGAGAGAAATTAATTGTGTAGCTGGTATATGGATGCAGTAAAAGTTGCAGTTTTCAGAATGCAGCAGATAATGCTTCCCACAAGGGAAGACACATTAGCATTCAACTCTACCATAGGACTATGGCTCTCTATTGCTTACTAACAATTTGCTGTTGAATTAAGTACTTGTTTGAATCCCCTGTCTTGCTTGTCCCTGCACAGTATCTGTGGCCAGCACATCAAAAAAGGATAGGAAATTTGGTCAGTTTTACCTGGAAATAAAAGGAAGCTTTGAGTTGATCCTTGCATGACACAGTGTTCTCAACATGCTGTACACAATCCTGCTCCGATCAATTTCTAAAGTGCTTCTTTTATTTTAAATAACGTAATAAAAATGTAAGAGGTGTTGACAAGATGTTGCTGAGGGATCTGTGGACTGCACTGAAGCTGTGGTTCTTATACAGTCAATAGGAAAATATTTGTTGTAGAGGCCAGGACAATCCTTCTAGTTACACATATATCTCCATGTCATCTCCATGTCCTTCAAGAGACATGCATCACAATTTACTCAATCCAGCACACCAAGCGGTTGGTGTGCCACAAGATTCCTGAAGAGGAACAGAAACTACAATGCTCTCAAGAGTCAGGAACTACCGCTATAGAGTCCAGTCTTCACTTTGCAAAATCCTGCAACCACCCCCCAGACGCCATCATACAGTGGATCACTACATTTAATTTCACAAGGGGCAGAAGGATAAATAGGACAAAAGTTGAAAGTACACTTGGTAACTTCTGGTTTGTATGAACAGACTGGGAGAAGAGATACTTCTGTCATTAAATAATATTGAATGCTATTCCATCACCCATTATGAAATAATTTAAGGTGTAGTAGTTCAGGCAGTAGTTCAGAGGGAAAATGTTGCCTTATAAAAACTTCCTGGACTTCTAGGTAGAGAATTGTGTTGGAAGGGTCTGTGAGTTTTCACAGATACCTTAGCCATGAGAACTGAGATACAGCTGAGATCACCACTTTCTGCAATAACAAGAGCAAGAAATCATGATTGAAGACAAACACATAAATGCTAAGATTTGCTGAACTGTCTGCCCATTCCTGTAACCTCCATTAATCTAAATCTGCTCTGAAGAAGATTGGATTTATCAGTCTGTTGTGATGTCACTTTCATTACAATGTCAGACATCTGGTTCTTTCCCTACGATGCCTAGATGAGTCTTGACCCTGCTTGATCCCAAACCAAAGTATTGATTTTGTATCAAACAGCTTCAATAATCTGTCAAAACATCAATATCCATCTTAGGAAACGTAACTCCATTAGTCATTGGCAAGATAGTCTTCACCAACAGTTCTACACCCCACGAGAAGCACTCTAAGGTAAGGATAGCTGAAAACCCACTGATATCTCACCTTTCAAAAACACCAAATTCCTGATTTGATGTGCTGGCCACAGATATTGTACAGGGACAAGCAAGACAGGGGATTCAAACAAGTACTTAATTCAACAGGAAATTGTTAGTAAGCAATAGAGAGCCATAGTCCTGTGGTAGAGTTGAATGCTAATGTGTCTTTCCTTGGGGGAAACATTATCTGCTGATCAATCAGCATTATCAAGCTGATTGTCAAGATTTTCTGGACAACCAAAGAAAAAGGTAGGTTTTACAGTAAGACAATTCAGCCTAATGCAAGGTTGAATGAGTCTTGCCTTATGGTAGATGCTCTCTCTCCTCAAAGGCAGAATTTAGACTAGACACATGACTTTTAGACAAGTAAAGACTTGCTTAATGTAACTGAAAAAGTTACAATTCACTGAGGTATAAAATTCTTGCTTCTTTTTTCTTAATCGCAGAATGTCTAGTTGATAACATATACATAAATGTCTTTTTACCTCTATTTGCCTTATTTTTCTGAAACTGTAATGATATTTTCTTAAATCAATTTACTGTTTTCAATAGCTGTCCATTTCTGTGACTATTTTGTCTTTTTGAAATTTTTGTGTCATGATTTTTGTAAGAATTGTAAGAATTTTGAAGGTTAAAAAAATGTTTCTGGACTGAAGTGAGATGAAAGATAAAGTTCTCTGAAGTGTCCAATAGAGAAAATAGAGTTTGAGTTCATGAGTCAAAACATTTCATTTTGATTTTTTTGAACAATCCCATTTTGATTTTTAGCTTTTTCTTTGATTACTTCTTTGCGCTATTTTAATTTGAAAAGAAAATTAAGAGCAAAATGTTTGGTTTTCAACATTTTTCAGAATCTTGTTCTGTTTATTAATAGAAAGTAGTTATTTCTTATGCATGGTTTTGTTTTGGTGAGTCCCTCTTTTCCAATAAAAAACCACCATTTTTACAAAATTTACATTTCAGAGAAGTTGTTAACATAAAATTTCTTTTTTGTATATGAAATTTAAATTCACTTTGTAACTTTCCTTTAATTTTTGAATATATACCAATCTTTCCATAAATGCTTTGATCTTCAAATTAATTTGAAAAATATTCTTTAAATGGGAAAATTTTATTGATCAAAATATATTAAAAATTAATTGGTGTTCTGTTTTTAAAAGTTGGGTTTTTTTTAATTTTAAATATTTGCTACAATCAAAAATATCTCTGGTAAGCAAAAAAATGCATTGCCATCATAAGCAGTATTAAAAGAAGTGCAATTATCTTCACAAAAAGTAAAGAAGAAAGAAAAAGAGATAAGAAATTAGAACAAGGGACAATAAAAAAAAGATTAGCTTATTGTTTGTTTAATGTACAAATAGCACTTGGCAGCTTACTCATGCGTAAATATAGATTGCAGCAAATTAAAAAAAAAGTTATAAACAAAAACTCCACAAAGAAATGTATTTAATTAATCTTTAAAAAGTTAACTGCTTATTCAAGACTAACAGTTAAAAATCTTAAGTCTCAAATTGAAAAATACTATATATAATGACTTTAACTTAAAGAATCAAGGGGTTGTATAACCACAAGCAAGTAATACAATTTTACTGAGGATTTGCGTGCCACCTTGCCTAGGATAGACTAGACAAGCAATCAGGTGGACAAGGCAACAGAGAAGGAATAGGTAGGTTTTTTTACTAAAATTAATATATTTCATAGAATATACTATAAGGTTACTTTACTTCCTTTTTATTATATTCCAAACATAATTCTGTGGTTTCATACACTGGATAGTCATCTGCATGTATGGAAATTTCAATAGCATGTTCCAGCTGCTTCTCAAGAGACATGTGAGAATAGGAGATAAATAAAAAAATACAGGAATTCCTGCAACTGTAACCCTACTAATTAGGGTTGCCTGGAACCCTACTAATTATAAGTAACAATGACTAAATATTAAGAGACTATAAAAAATGAGAAGAGCTCCAAGGATCTGGTTTTTATGGCCTGAAATACTGAATTGATCTTGCCTAACTTTAGACTCATGTAATGTAGCTTTCTAGACCTTTGGTAGTACCTAGGCTGCCTTCACAGTCACTGATAAGAAGTATGCCTATTTGTGGCATACTTCACCAAAATTATTCATTTAAGACATCTTCAAGATGAGATAAAGTATTTGTTTGGAGAGTGTTTCCTCTCCATTTAGGGAAGCTCAGGCATAAAAGTAAAAGTCTTTGTTCAGTAACATGGATCCCCTCTAAAGCAGATGGTGACCTGAAACTTTTGAAAGCATCTACATCCATATAAATTTATACTTTCATATAGAAGTAATCATTTTTGCATTTCAAGGAATATTCATGTACAGAGACATTAGTCATACACCTTCTACTCTTCTGAGTCATTCTCTGGGAACACTTACTGTCTTTTTGGTCAGATTAGAAAAGTTTTCTCATCTTGGGTGCTCTGATTTTCAATGTATATAACTGAGACAGGCTAAAGGAATCAGAGTGTGATCTTGTGAATGTATAATGTTCCTCAGACTTACATCTGTGTGCAATAGCTGAGGTTTTGACAGAACCAGGTTCTTATTTCTGTTATATTTTCCTGCCTACTTTTTCATATGGATGGGTGTAAATGAGATGAAGTACTATCCTAGGCTAGTGTCTATCATTTATTTATTTATATTAATCACGATAGGTAGTGACCTATCAGGTGGAACTCCACTACTAGAAAAATATTAACAGTACTCTTCATTTACATCTCCATTGCAAATGAACAAAGAAGGATGAATGTGGAAAAAAAACAGGCAGACAATCTGATAAAAAGCTTACAAATAACACAAGATAAATGAACAGTTTGTGTGTAACCAAAAGGATAGCAAGGAAGGGAAAAGGGAATAAGGGAGAGATTTTACTCAAAGCTTTGCTGAATTCATAACATCCACATTAAAGGCCAGGAGCAGAAATATATAACCTGATACTTGTATAATAAATTAAAGAAACAGACGCAAAGCCTCCATAAAATCTGGCTTTCAGCTTCCTACCCAACTGGAGACAACTGCAATTAAGGGTGACCTCTTTCCTTTAGCTATTTCCTCTCACAATTTCTTCACCATTTCTTTTTGTAAATATATTTACATACATTGTGTCATCTAATTTCTGAAATAGAGCACAGCAGACAGTGGAGTCTCATGGAGTGCACTGAAGTATTAATAATACTAAAAGTAATATATGCAAAAGACACCTGCTAAGGCGTTTTTTTCTCCTACAGGGGGAAGCAGAGAACTGCTTCTGTTACTTCTGTTTTGGGGCTTGCACATACAGTTCGGGAGCTCGTCATCTCTGTCTTCTTTTTCTCTGTGTTTGCCTATTGACCATCTATATTGACTATTTCTGTAGTTAACTCTTTGAGACATATATCCACACATTTGCCAGGGAATGTTAAGCAAAATATGTCTCCTATGAATAAAATGGGTAATTTTTTCATTGAAAAGAAGAGCTGGAGACTTCAGGACAACAGCTGATCATGTCTCTGCTGTATGGCAGGATGCAATAATAAAACATGCAGATAGCAAGACAGCAACATGATGTTAATCAGATACCTTCTTCTTACATATGTGTCTTTGATGGTCCTGGTATAAGACGTAAAATTTCTTTTTATTAATATTTACCTATACATATGTATTTCTGTAGACATATAGGTAAAACTTATATTATTTATGTTATATCATAAACACTATGTGCATGTAGATAATGTGTACCTAGTCAGTAACTAGTCCATTTATTTCTTTTCTATACAGCATCCATATTCCAAATAATTAAAAAATCAAGTAATTCTAAGCAGTGAAAAAGCAGTACAAAAAAATTCTTGGCTGCTATTATCAGTATAAAATCAAAACCCTAGCAACCTAAGTAACTGATATGTAGCTTTTACTCTTTAGGTAAACACCATGCCTCATATCAGCATTGGTGTTACCACCCACCTTTACAGTCCATTCCCTTTACAAAGGAACTACAATGACTAATTACTCTATTCTCCCAAGTGAAAGTAAAATTTTATTTTACTTTTCCAACTGTGTTATTTTTTCAGAAAACCTTTTGAAGCCTTCTTTTCAAAATACAGGAGACCTTAAAAAAACATGAGGTATCACAAGCATTTGGGCTCTTTGCTGCAGTCTCTGGGTCTGTAGCTACTTAGCACTGTCCTTTACTTCATTTCTTGGAGAGTAAACAAAATACTGCATTGCAGCAAATCAAATTTAAAGAGACACAATAGGGCAGAGGTCTGGATCAGAAAAGCTCGGTTTTGTTTTCCTCCTAGCAAAATTATAAAAGAAACAAGAGACATGGAGAAGCAGCCCATTTGTTCTTTATTCTCTTTTTTTTTTTTTTTTTGTATTATTTAACAAAACTTAAATAGAGCCTGTTAGACGTATTGTAATTGAGGAAGTCAGGAATATGCATTGTTGGAGGAATATCACAATGCTGTCATTTAATGTTTCTATTGTGAATACAGAAGGTATGAAAAACAGAGATTTATATTAAAAAAGCAATAATTTATAACTGCTACTTATAGGGATATAAAGAATGAGAGGGTTTTAATGGTTAAAAAATAAGCAATGTTCTTCACAACACTACAAAAGAGAACACTGGTAGTTAGATGGATCATAGCTATCATATGATAACTCCAGATAAGTGTACAGCCAATACTTTAAAGTTACTTAAATACTTAAATCTCTTCCCCCCATTCACACATAAAATACACAAATGACCAGAGATAGCCTCCATTTACATGTTATTGTGCTCAGACCTTCACTGCAGATACGTTATAGGGTGAATCAAAAATACATGTTTGGGTTTCACCCATCTCGTCAGTATAAGGTAACAAGACCAGGGCGGGAGGTCAGATGGGGATTCCCATACTTACATGTTGCCTTGCCTGTCGACTATTCTGAGCCTTTTTCCAGTAACACAGAAATTGAAGTGAAGCTTCTTAAAAGGAAGTTCAAGATATTAAACTTGAAATGGAAGTAGGATTTGCCCACATGCTATTCTGTTTACATACCATGGGCCTTAACTTCTGGACAACTGAATGCATATGTCTTTACAAGTCAGTTTCTTAAAAGTGAACACTTTACAATGACACAATTTCTGTTAAGATTTTGTGTCCCTTTTGGAGGCTAGACTTGCAAAGAGCTGAACCCTCACCTCCCTTGGTAATAGATTTAGCACAAGATGGAAGTTACATAGTTTATTATCTTTGCATGTGGTAGGTTTGTTCCTTGAAAAGCATGGTGTGCTATGCACAGCTGATGAAGGGTAGGAATATGCATTGTTGGAGGAATATCACAATGCTGTCATTTAATGTTTCTATTGTGAATACAGAAGGTATGAAAAACAGAGATCTAAACAGCAGGGATTCTGCTATGGAAAGATAGCTTACACTGTGCGGGTGTTTTTTTCGGTGTTTTGGTAGGGACTAAACAGAATCCTTTTTGGTGCTCATACTTTGAATGTCAATCTTTCAGGCATGTAAAAACAATTAAACTCCTTTATGCAATAAAGATTTATGAAACTATAAGAAAAGCTGTACAAAATACAAGCTGGAGCAGGAGGTAAGCCAAGTGTTGTCTCCAGAGTCTGAAGCCAAATGAGTGTTTACTTTTTTCAGACTGTAACACTTCCAAACTATATTTGCCTTAAATTGAAGGATATGAAGTAATGATTATACAGCATTTCACCACTTTGACTGGATGAGTCTGCTCTTCCACTAAGGTGCAAATGGGGCCACTAAGCTTATGTCACAAGATTGGGTATCGGGTGCAAGCACAAAATTGAACCTGTTTGAGCAGTCAGCCTGTTTAATGTTTATGCCTTTGACACATCAGACAAGCTTCCTTGTTTCCTGATAGAGCACAGAAAGACCTTTTTCTCAATTTATGCGGCTCTAGACATACATTCACACTCTTTCTTTTCTGAAAAAATTCACATCCTACAGTGATTTCTCTTTGGGTGGGAATTTAGTATGGTGTGCTTTCCTGTTTCAAGCTGTTGTTCACATATGCAACCTTAACTGAGCCAGTGGATAAGAATGATTAGAAAACCCCAAATTACTCTCCCACAGTCATGTGCAAAACTTCAGCAATAGTGCAGAGATACGTCCAAAGAAATGTTTTCAAGAGCCAAGTGAAAAATTCGTTGCAAAGAAATGTACGAATACGACACAGAAAAAGTACAGGATTTCTAATTAGTTATTCGTGTAATAAAAAGGAAACTCCTCAAACTCAGGGCTTGAGGACACTGGGATTCAATTTGTATTTAAAAATATCTTATGGTTTGTTATGCGATTGGGATTATCTTTCTTCAGTTTTCTTTTCACAGTCTTAACTGAGCTTTTATATATTGAATATTCTCACGACAATTATTACAACTTTTTATTGTATTTCCTGTTACAAATGAGTCAAAAGGCTTTTAACATGCCTTGTAAATTGCAAATGATAAAAAAATTTACATACATGATAAAAAAAAAATTTAATTCCAGAGGAAAAGAGAAAAGGAAATTGGTTGAATAGAGATGATAACCTCTGTTGACTAGGTAAGACTGTAATAATTTCTTTCATTTTAAGAGATAACAGCAGCAGGATTTGTAGGAAAGGTTTCTTTCTGTAGTTGCATTCTTATCTATTTTTTTGTTGTTATTGCTTTTTGTTTTGTCTTATGAGTGCTTCAAAATTGTATATACTTGTGCAGAGAGGAAAAGATAGTATGTCACAAGAGAAGCATCAGTTCAGGAGACAATGAGGGCCCAATGATGAACATGCTGTCTTGGGATTAAGATGACCAAGGACCAATTCCCTTTTTTGTAACAAATTCATCATATTGTGACCTTAAGAAAGGCATTTCGTGCTCTGTTCATAAAACAGTTTTTGGTGCCCATGATTACTGCTTAAATCCAAAATATTGATCCTTGAAATCTTGCTGCTGTCAAACCCTTCTGGATTTTTTTGGTCCATGCAAATTCTATCATCACTGGTACCCCCAAGGCACCCACCTTTCCTCTGCTCTCAAACCTGACCTACATTAGTTTGAGATCAGGTTTGATCTCAATATTGAATATTGAGATCAATATTCAATATTGAATATTGAAATAGTCTTTGAGACAAATGGTGAGCAGGAGACTGATTGTACAGTCTGACGGTTACAGCACTCAACTGAGGATGTAAAAGGACCTTATTTCTAGTCTTCATAGTAATGGATTTACATGAACTAGAACAGCTTCAATAGCAAACTGAGGGAGTTATTCTTTCTCAACAATAAGACTTCATGGTCTGAAGGTAGGAAGAATCATGTGGGAGTTGAGGAAGAAACAGAGATTTAAAGTGTTTTTGCAGAACCAGCTGGTGTGCAAGTAACATGATTATCATGAGAACTGAAGGGAACAGAAGAGATAGTGTTTTGTGACCTATCTACAGAGGGGACAAAACTGATCTCTGGCAGTTCCAGTTTCACCTCCCAACTAAAAAAACGATTCTGCTATCCTGAGAATCTCAGTTTTGGATGGATAGCATTAGGTAACTGAAACCCTTTCTTCATTCTAGAAAAGAGTATGCTTTGTGGATTGCACACTAAGATACAGTTTCTCACTGTGAGGACTGTGTATTCCAAATCTTGTAAATTTTAACATAAACATCAGTGGGTTTGTTATAAATTTTTATCAGTCCTTGTTTCTTCTGTATTCTGTTTTGTTAGCCTACAGTGACAGTACAATTAAGTCTTCACACCCCTTGTACAGGGACTCAGCCTACCTCAACCAGGCTTATGGATTCCACAAGGCAGGATAATTAGAAGTTTAGTGCTTCAATGCCAGATGTGTGCATATAAATCACTGGTAGTTCATCTGTGAGATGTGAGTAGTTACATTACACAAAAGGATGCTGTGACCTAGGGGGATAAATATTTTAATGGCTGTGAGGTGCTAGGGCAATGAAAGCCATATGAATATAACAGAAATGCTACTGAATCAGTCCATTGGCTTTTATTATTTTGCAGAAAGATTCATATATTTTTAAAGTGTTCCTTATCACACTTTATTATATTTTCTTGCATAAAATATCCAATAAAATATAGAAGTTGTTTCCATCTTGACTTTGAAAGCAGAAAAGTTACCTTGAAGCAGAAAATAGCCAAGGTAACATGGTTCAGAAGGTCCAGTTAGACTACAAAGTTGATAAGCAATGGTTTATTTTACTCTTAAAATACTTTTGAATTGTATTGTTTGAGTCTGAAAGACCTTACACAGACAGGCCATAACCAGAAATTTAGCTTTTTACTGGTTAGTTTTTTTAATGTTGTGATCTGCCATTAAATTACTTTGAGTGGGATATTCAATAGATTAGTTGAAATTTATGTTTAAATTACAAGTTTTATGATGAAAAATATCATACCATTAAAAATATGCTGACTCTAGTCTAGGATGGATTTTAAACCTTGATTTGCATTTATTAAGATTAAATAGTAATAAAAGAACACAAAGCCCATTTGGCATTGACTAGGTTACTCAGTTGTCTTATATGTTTGAGAGATGTATGTGCAATTACTGTTCACACAAATCAAACCCGAAGAAGAAATTTTTAAGGTTCAGTTTTATACATAGGCACAGTCAAATCATGCTGTCAGTGTTACAGCTTTCGTAGCATCAGGTAGAATTGCAGTCTAGGATGTCTAAGCTATACTGGAGTGTGTCCTCAAAATCTCTAGCAATCTCAGTACACACATTTGCCATTTCACATTGCTCCTCTTCCAACAGGGTAGTGGGTGTCATGATTCTTACTGGTATCTTGTGTGTGTGGGAAGCTGAAGTGTGGAAGACAGGGTATTCTAAGCAGCTTGTAATGTCAGCCATAAAATTGCTCACTGGACAATAAGTTTCTTACAGAACTCTTAACTAGTATGAATACATCTCACAGGAATCAAAGAAAAGAGAACTGGAAAGGTCTCAGACCACCCTGCTCCATTCCTCTGCCCCACTGACCTGCACTAAGGGCATTTCCATCCTGTCCCAATGAGTACTGGTAACATTTCATAATTTTGTCCTTTCTATCAACATTTAACATATTTGAATGTTCTCCTATTATCTCCTTTCCTTTGCTTTTCATATGGCTTCACACTGTAATGTTTCCAAGATCTCTTCTCATTTTTGTTTCTTTTTTTTTTCCTGAATATCGCTAGGCCTGATTAGTTGTTCCCCATTCATGCATTCATGTTGATAATAATTGTTTTTCTATTTCAAACAATTGCGTGAATTGCACCATAATTTTTCATATTTTCCTGCTTAGTAAGAAAATTGTGAAAGCTATCTTGCTTTCCAAAGTGGTGGTCCTCCTTCCAAACTCAAATCATCAATATTGTGCAGCTTATTAAGTAAAAATACTATGCAGTACTGGATTTAGGGCAGACTCATGTTTAATTCCTCTTGCTACCTTCTTCCATTTTGTCAATAAACAAATGATATCCTCCTGTCATGTAGCATTTTCAAGACAGCTGCATACTGACCTTACAGCTGTCTCACCCATTCTCTAATGCTTTTGTTCTCTTATGCAAATAGCATGTCAAACAGTGTCAAAAGCCTTATTAAAGTCATGATATGTGACATTCACTGCTCTTCTCCTATCCACAAGGCCTGTTACTCTGTCACAGAAAGAAATTAGGTTGTTTTGACATGATTTGTTCCTGACAATTCCATGTTAGCTTTTAGCAGGTCCTTACAAATAGACTGATTACTCTGTAGAGGCATCCAGACTGCATGAATTAACTTTAATCAAAAAGATCAGGTAAAAGAAAACAGCCATTTATTTCTCACAGAGGCTACCCCATCCAGAAATTGTGTAACAAAAAGGTCATATTGCTTTGTGGCCCCAAACTTTATATTTCTTGTACTCTGAGAAGTAGATTTGAATGGCTATAAGAAGAATGCACGTTGGGGCTCTCCAGGTATTGCTATCTTCTTTATCACATCCGTCTGAACGCCTCAGAAAAACAGGCAGCACAGTGACAAAAGTGTTTCATGGACTACCCTGAGGATAATTTGAAAAGATGTGTTTTGTTACTAGACAAGAACTATGATCTAGTCTAAACTATATACTTATTTTAATTTTTGTTCCTCTTCAGCTGTTTATTCTAGATTCTTTGAGGGCAGAGTCATATTTAGTATATATTTGACAACTGTTTTTCCAGTGCATACTCAGCCCTGTATCTAGATACTCTCCCTTTTTCACAGAGCACTGTCGGTATTAAGAACTTTAAACATATTTCAAAATTAAGAACAGAATCTCCAGTTTGCGGGATTAAAATATATATGTACATCTTCTCATGTTTTGTGGTTGGGGTTTTTGTTTGTTTATTTCGGTGTTTGTGGGTTTTTTTTAAATGTTAGTTTTTAAATCTAAGATTTACTCATATTTCTTTATTTTCTAGTTAAGGCTGACAGAATTATTCCCAAGTCCTGGGGGCTGTATAAAAGATTCTGTGTGTGGTTAAACCATGAGAGCTGTTGATACTGTGTTGAGGTGCTACAGTAGGAAATGGATTTTCTCCTATGAGGGACATTTATGTTCAAAAAACATCTGAAACTAGATATATTTTAAGTCATTAATGAATAAAATATAATTTTCTGTTAGTGTATTTATGCAGGATTTTAGATAGCCAACCTTAAAGGTGAAACTTGGTTTTGTGGATCTGGAGGGCAGGTAAAAAAATGTGAAGAAAACATGTATTTCATGCATATTCCAATATATTTTTAGTGTCTTCCCAAATGTAAATTAGTATTTATGGCATCTACAGTCTGTTCACAAACCCATCTCTCTAGCTGGTGAACTGGGAATGATGTCCATTGAGGATGTTATAAACTGAAAACGTCTTTCACAGCTGAGTACTTTTGACTTCTGCTGATGTGAAGATGAGTAATATACTGGAATTTATTAAATAGAATAACAAAAGAGAAAATAAATCTTATGATATAATTATTCCGGGGAGGAGAGAGGGTGAAGGGGGAGGATCAAATGAATAAATTCAGTAACTACTGAGATGCAATAACAGAAATATGAAGATTTTGGCCAGTGCTTTGGAAAGCTCTTCTCTTACTGTCAGCAAACCAAGTAGAGAAGAGAGTAAATACCCCTTAAAATATCTCCTGAAAATGGGATCTCAGATTAAAATCTGACCCTTCCTAAAATAAAGAAAAAACTATTCTAAATCTGCTATTTTAGGAATATCTGACCAGAAAGTTTTGGCTCCCTTTTCAGTGTCATTAAATTCCTTTTGCTGACATCAGATCTGCACTGCCCTGTGTACACAACATTTTCCCTTCCTAGAAACCCAAACACCTTAGAAAGAAAAGATGGCAATTAATCTTGTGACTACAGCTTGTGAGGATCAGGAAATAGCCCTACCTTGTCATAAATATCCACCTTTTTTTTTTTTTTTTACATTGGTATTCACAGATTTCGGAGGAAGAACAAACCTTTCTCTTCCATTCCTAAAAAACCCCAAAGAAAACTAAATTAAACCCTTTTACTTTATGCTGCATCACCACTAGTCTGGAAATGTTTTTATTTTCTCTTCTGTAGAAACAAATTTTTAGGAATTTAATAAAATACATCGAAATTAAACACACATGCTTGAGAAAATCTTGTCTTATAACTGAATATCACTGAATATCACTGAAATTTTTGGAGTTGGAAGGGACCATAGAGATCATCTAGTCCAACTCCCCTGCCAATGCAGGACCACCCAGAGCATGTCAGAGCATGCCACTCAAGACTGCATCCAGTCGGGT
>BJBW01002971.1:358-68135 GCA_004320125.1 Scolopax mira | reverse complement strand
TAGATGACCTTTGAAGGTCCCTTCCGGCCCAGATGATTCGATGATTCTATTATTCTAAAAGCTCTGACTCTAGTAGAGAGGTTTGGAAGAACTTGTATGATTTGGTGGGTCTTGCGTGTCTTCATGTTATTTATTTTAAAGGCAAAGATGCAATAATAAAAATAGATTTGTGAAGGAGCTGCTTGGGCTGATGCATTCAAGTTTGGGCTTAACCATTGGGCATAACCATGGGCTTAACCATTCAAGTTCTCAAAGATTCTGAGCTGACTTTGCCTAATGGAGAAGACTGTCACTGGGTAGTTTTTAGAAACAAAGAATTAAATTACCAATCAGAAAAGAGCTCAAGTTCCAGTGGAATAAATTGCTAATTTTATTGTATACTAATTTTAAAGTGCTGAATAGTTATCTAGCTATGGATACTAAGATGTTTCTAAAAATCAAATCCAAATTTTGAATACTAAGGTATCCTATTACAAAAACCGAAATAATCATCTAATTTTCAACCCATGGCCTGAGAAGCTTGCTTAGTTAAGCACTACTTAAGGTTGAAGCCTAAGCCTTTCTTTTTCTTAAAGATGTTCTTGATGTGAGACAAGTTTAAGAACAGCTTCTGTACATATAAGCCCTTTTCTGCTTGTCTATCTGCAATTATAATTGGTAGTTCAGGTCTTTCAGGGACTCAGGTCTTTGACGGGATCTTGAGGTGTTTAAAGCTGTCCTGAGCATAAATCAGGACCTTTGCTTCTTTGTGGGCTTTGGGGATATTTATGCATGTGCTTATGTAGCCCTCTTGTAAACCCTTAAATAAGGAAAATTAGAAAGATTATGAGTTCCTATTCCTTACTGTAAATAGAAAAGAAAAAATAAGGTATTGAGGTAAAATGGAGTTTTGAATACTTCATCTTTAACAGATGTCTCTTGAATTGGATTGCTTAGAAAAACTGGGGCTATTTTGGTGGCAGGATATCAACTGAGCTTTCTTTGGCTTGCAGGGTGTGACTGGACATGTCTTGTATTTATTTTGATGCTTGACTGTCAGTCTAAAGGAGAGTTTTGAGGGGATTTTTGTTGTTTGGGGTTTTTTTTGTTTTGAGGATACAATATTACATGTCCTCTCAAAGAGGTTTTCAGCCTTGCTGGGAGAAAGCTGGGGAATGGCCCTCCCATTCATGACTTCTCTGCTCTGCTTTGTGGCTGTTTTTTTTTTTTTTTTTTTTCCATGCAGGACCTGCCCTAGAAGTCTGCAGCTCAGCGTAATCACTTTTGACTTAGGTCAATATCAGTAGGTATCAAGATGGAAACTCCTGCTTAAGCCAGGAATTAAAAAAATCGCATATTGCAGTGAGTTTAGGTAGTACTTTGATATCATTAAATAGCTCAGACTTTGAAGGAAACTTCTAGCTGAATGTAAGAAGCATGTGATTCCTCTTAAAAAAATATCTTGAATCTGTACGGTATATATTGTAGAATTCTTAGCAGATGCAGTCACTAATGGATATAATCCTCATTTCTTTACCATTTAAAAATATGCTAGTATTTGGATTGCAACTACAGAGGAAGTTAGTTTTTGAAATACAGTATTTATTTTAATCATTGATACGATTTAGAAAATTAACTACTTGTGCTTCATGAACAGACTGGGAGGTGGTGGTTGTGCAAGTACATGTAAAAAAATCCTCTTGCTTTTTGAAAACATACCATGTATGCATTGACTGCAGGATTTAAATGAGAATATAGGTCAGTGTAGCCTCTTTGATTGCATGTGGTTCAAGTGTGAACCATTGCACGTTTTCTCCAGCTGTGTTTCTCTCCTTACCCGCCTCTCAAAGTGTATGTATGTTTTCTTTTAAAAAGAAAAAGTTGTTTGAGTAACCAATGATACATGTCTAATCGCTTCATCTTTGCTATAAACAGCATGGCCGGGAGGTGTACTACAGCTCTTGCATGCCAGATAGAAGCAGAGAGAAGATACACAACCTCCTGCCCGTGCACTGTTCAGAAGAGATCCGAATTTCTTAGGTTAACCCTTACAGCCTCTGGTGATGGCTCCAAACCTGGACTGCTTAAAGAAGCCCATTTAAACACAGATGTTTGACTTTGCTTCAAGGGCTAGGCTCGTTTTCACAGCTGGCATGCAGGCTTAAATCTTCTCCAGCTTTCTAAGTATCTGGCAGGCCTTTCTGCATGCAAGGCAGTGAACCTGTTCTTGTTCCCCATTTCACTTGCTTCCTTGCTGTTGAGGAACTACGATCTTAAGAAAAGAAGAGCTTAGTTGTGTAGAATATATAGCATGAAAGGATTTAAGGTTTTTTTGTTTGTTTTCATATTGTTACGCACATTGTAATGCAACGTTACAATTTGCTGCCTTTTTGAAACCTTAAATAGAATGTGAATCCAGTCCTGCTTTCTGTTTTCTCACCGTGTTCTGTACTTAGTTTTAAAATGTAGTGTTAAGTTAAAGCATTAACTTATCCAAATTAAATAATAGTTGCATATTTTAATGTTACCATTTTCTTAACTTTAGAAGAAGGTAATATTGAATGAATTTTGTGAGGAATATATGTGGCTAGGAGGTTAAAACACTAACCGTATGCTGCAGTCATGAATAAACTTGGGTTTCTTTTCCCTTTAAGCAAATTCAGGCACTGAGCTTTTGAGTGCTTAGGCTGATCTGTTGCCTGCTCTGTGGAACTGTATTATGCTTGCCCAATTGTCTGCATAGTTAAAATATTTTGAACATAGCCTATTTTGATGTAACTTCATTTGAAATATCTGCCTAATGGAGAAGTCTTAATGGAATACTTTAATAGCCCAAAGTGGTTACCTGCAATTGCTCCAGAGTATTTCAGTCAATTACAAAGGAAGGCAATATTTAATGTTGGAGTGGAGCTAGATGGTGTAATGAACTGGCAGATTGCCAGCTTGATCTTCTCCACAGGAGAATTTGTATTAATGTGATGCTTTTCATTTGTTCTCCAGAAGGTCACCAGTAATATGTCAATTGTTGAATTTTATCATAGTTATCAGAGTCACTTGAATGCCTTACCATTGGAGTTAAAATTCCCACTCTGTGCAGTACAAGTTTATGGTCAGGTCATTCTTGTGTATTAGCATATTAAGTATCAAAGAGATTATTTTAGCTATTTCATGTCAGAATTTAAATAGGAGGTGGTCGGGTATTGGGAAGAGAGCCTGAGAGAATTGTCATTGAAATAGTCATTGTAAGGCTGAATCTGGATTTTAGCCATGGGGAAATAGAAAATGGGGCACATTCGAGCTATTAGTGAAGGGAAATAACTTTGCACGTTACTTGTAATACAATCATTACAAGAGCACTAATTTATTCTTAAGGTTGTAATCTTTAAAGATTACACAGTTAAATAGAGGGTGCTTATTTTATTAGATGTTACTGATATTTATCTTCTGGTTCATCAAGTTCAAACTTTTATTTCTGACTACTCAAAAGTGCTTTTTACTGTGGTATTTGTATGCAGGACAAATTTGTGTTTGCAGGACCTTTGGTCTTGAAAACAAACAAAAATGGCTGAGGTTGCTGTTCAAACAGGCAAATTTGTCTTTCTACCTTGCATATTTGTATTTTCATGTCCCTGCAATTTCTGTACTCCTCCATTTGTGTTCTTTTTGTCATCTTCTGTTCCTCTGCTGTGGAGCTCTCAGTAAGTGTAGGATATGAAGTGTGGTAAGGAAGGAAGTGTGGCATTTTGCATGCGGCAGTACAGTAGTGCAGTACAGTAGTGCAGTACTATTGATACTAGGATTGGGATGTGACAAATGTATGTCACGCTAGATGGTACAGAAGCGATGGGCACTGGTGATACCATAGAACATGACTGCCCATTTCTGTGCCTCCATTTGCTTTGCCACCTTTCAAAAAAGTTGTTGACTTCATATCCCAAGTTTTCTAACATTTTGCCAGTTTGTCTTTTGGGTGGGCAGTAAGTGTTTGACACATGCTCCAAGGGTTTTGAACGTCAATGAAGTTTATTTTGTTATTCCCCATCTTAGCTTTACTATCAAATACAGCTATGTATAGTGCTGGCTGCTAGGACAGAGCAGAGGCATTAAAAAACCCCACCTATGGTTCAAACCCTCTTCCAGGGGCAGATACTCCCAAACCTTAACCACTTTTTCCATTTACTGCCCTTTGAGAAGAGAGATCTTGAAGTTCTATAACTGAAAAATTGTTTCAAAGAACATATTTAAAGTATAAGTGAATTATTTGTGGTCTAGGTTTCCATCCTGAGTTTGAGTCACTCTGCAAATCACAACAGTGCAGGCAAAGCTTTGGGCTGTGGGGGTGTGCAAAGGAAACTGGTTACTCTTCTGTGACTCTTGGTGTGACTTGTAGCAGAAAACTTCCTCTGACTCTTCCATAGCAAAGATTTTTACCAGGAGTAAAGCAGAAACAGAAGTCGCAATGCAACGGAATTGGGCCTGGAGAGGACAGAGACCAGCCTGCTCCTGTGTCTGTTAGATTAACAGTTTTATATCAATCAAAGCGTTGGTAGGAATGAGCTTTTCTTGTGCATCTTCTTCCTTCAGCACTTGGTGCTATCACCATTAACATTCTGAGTTACTTTTAATGTATGTTAATTGAGCTGCACAAATAAAACCATTCTTGCTGTACAGAAGGAAGTTAGCATTGTTATATTGAGATAAACACATGACTCATTCTTCTCTTATGTGTTTAGATGGAATCTGGACTATTATTTTCCCCAACTGTACCTCCTCTGCAGTTGACTAATAAATACAAGGTTAGTTTTTCAGGTATTGATGATTAACAGTACTGTTTTTCAGCTCACTTGCAAAGGCAAGTTCTAGTTGTGAATATGCATTTGTGAAGGTGGGACTAATAATTAAGAGAGGTATTTGGTATATATTTAAAGAACAAAACTGGAAAAAAATCCACCAAAAGAAGTCAGAA
The DNA here is from genome assembly GCA_004320125.1 of Scolopax mira. Taxonomy (NCBI): domain Eukaryota; kingdom Metazoa; phylum Chordata; class Aves; order Charadriiformes; family Scolopacidae; genus Scolopax; species Scolopax mira. The sequence goes on along the minus strand of BJBW01002971.1, from coordinate 63,190 downwards.
GCTCAATACTGTATGTCAGTGTTGGATGATAATGGGCAGGAGATAGTAATCTTCATAAGATCTTTTGACAAAAAACAAAATTACATTTATTTTCTCACTTGTTCCCCTTAATATTAAAAACGTTCTTGCGTTATTGACAGGAGAAGAAAAATGTCTACTACAAAATATTCAACCGATAGGAAAAATAGATGTGCCCTGCCTCAGTGTTTTAGTATTTCTTCTTTTATTAAAATGTCTTTCCCATTTACTGGAAATCTGTCTTGTCTCAAATATAGAGCAGTTTTCAGTGAGAATACGATTGTGTTCTGTAACTGTCTAGAAAAATGATAAAGTGTGTGTCCTGGTATGGGGTGGAGCTGAGCCCACTCTGGTGAGAGAAGCTCTTGCTTACACTTATTGCTGTGGCAGCCAGGGTCATCTGAGCTTGTTGGTTACCCCATGGAGAGGTTGCACCTGTGGGGAGAGGTGGGCAGGTCAGGTGACCCAAACTGACCTGTAGACTAAACCTGTCAGAGTTAGGCTGATGGTTGGACTTTACAATTTTAAAGGTCCCTTCCAACCTAGACAATTCTATGATTCTGTAGGATCTTCCATCTCATCTGTCATGATCAGTATAAAAGCTGAGGGATCAAGGGGGTCAGGTTGGCGGCTCTTCTTCAATGAGGAGGACCCTGTCAGTTTGTCTGCCTTTGATCTCTATCAGTGAGTTCCCGAATCTGGTTCCCTTTTGTCAGTGAGACCAGTCTAACTTTCCCAGTGCCTGCTAGTGACATCTCCCTGGGAGCTTGATATGGTTTGTATATATTGTATCTGTTTCATTATTTCTTTTTTTTTATTTTATTATTAATATTACATTAAAGTCATTTAGTTTTTTTCTAAACTCATAAAGCTCTTTATCTCTCCTCTTCCTATCCTTGGAGCAAGAGGTGGAGTAGAACATCTGTCTTCTTGTCATTGGCCAACTCAGCACAAATCACAAACATGTGATTGACCATGGTTTGTGTCTGTGGAAACCTGAAACCCCAAGTTGGGCAGTGGGGCAGCAAGCATTCCAACCAGCACCCAGGCAGAGGAGAAAGGGGGTAGATCACTCTTCGATCCCATATCTGCTCTCTGCTGTTACAGGCGTATTTTCATTCAGGCACTGAGCTGGATGAGGAGATTCTTCTGTTTGAGTAATGCGTCCTCGTAATTTGCTCTCTTCCATATTATTTTTTTTTTACCTTCTATGTTTTTCAGGAGGGCTAGCAATGCTCTGGCTCCTCTTGCAGCTGCCGGGAAGCTGGTGGGGAGCTGAGGAGCTGGGACTCTTACACTTTATGCCATAACAATACATTTATGCTTAAAATGTTTAACAAACTGTGGTTTTAGTAGTTATGTTACTCCAGTTGTTATGGATAGGAGTCTAAATCCCGCTTTTAAACATCTGTGTAAGATACTTTTAATAGACTTGTCAATACTTTTTTTCCCCCCCTTCATGATGACATATGGGATTGTTGGATGAATTGCTCTTTTGAATAGAATTTCTTTGTAGGATGCTTTTGTAGAGTGGCAACTGATTGGAATCTGTTCAGAGAGGACTTCAAACAGAAACATTTGTTCATGAGTGGCCTCAGGTTGAGTAGGAGTTGTGATCTGTGGTCCTTATGAGCTAGGGGCTGCAGTGAAGGGAGATGTTCAGAGTTTTTTCCTTCTTTTTGCATTGCATCTTAATGGGTTTATACTGCCTGAGTTTGTCAGACATCTTATGAAGTTAGAGGTGTTGTTAAAAAACAGAAATAAATGTTTAAACATTTTCAAGCCTCTTCTGAAGGTTGCTCTGTGGCTAGAAATAATTAACAGGACAATGGAGGCCAGGAGGGACCACTGAAAGCTGGTGGCATCCATCTTCCAGCAGAGCAAAGGCCACGGCCAGGGCTATGTCCAGAACATTTGAGAATCCAAAGAAAAAGGTTCCTGTCTTCTCAGGGAGCATGTGGCCATGCTTAACCACCCTTGTGGTGAAACCTTTCTTCTTTATATCTAGCCAGAAATTCCATTAATGGAGTTTTCCAGCCTTCTGACCAACTTCATTGTCTCCTTGGGTCAGTATCTCTTGTGCCAAAGGACCCCAAACCACAGGCATTAGTGATCCAGCTGGATTCCATATCCATATCACACATATCCGTGTGTGAGCGGCTCCTGGGTGGAAATAGTCATGTCCTACAAAACTACAGGCTATGCCTTCACTGACGTACCTCAGTTTTCTATGTGTAACAGCATTTCCCTTTTAGGATTTATGGGCAACTTAATAAAACTGGGATGAATTTTTAATTACACTTGACTGATTTTTCTCTGTGTTATGATGGCTGGGTTGGTAGTTGCTTTCTTTCCTAGATGGTTGTGGTTGTCTCTAGTTAAATTGACCTTGTATTCATTGAGAAGTTAAATATGAAGAAGGATTCTATTTTTGCTAAACAGGTAGATCAAGTTAGAATCATGCTGCCTGCTCTTCAGCCTCTCTTAGGAGGTTTTGATAGAATTAGAACTACTAAAGTTCTACTAAGTTTAGTACTTAAACTAAAATATGTGTTGTCTGTTGTTTCAGACAGTGGTGTACTTAACTTTGTTGGAGAGTCCTGCCTTTCACTGCCTGGATCCTTTTAACAGTGTGCCAAAGGTAAGTGGTTCAAGTTCAGTGGTTATTTTGGTAACTAAAGATAATGAGTGAACTGGATATATTGCTTGGGTTTGCTCTCATATAGTCTATTACTTGTAATTTTTAATTTTTTTTTTAAACTGATGAATGGATGATTAAATAGCAAGTCTTTTGCCTTCAGTGATTTGAGACAAGTGAATTTTAGTTCTTACTTTCAAAATAAGACAGGAAAAAAGGATAGGCTGAGATTATTAAGTGATAGATATTGCTACCACAGTTTTTTGCCTCCTACCTCATGTTACCTACTGCTTTGACTTGGGAAGTTTTCCCCTGAATGCGCTGTAGGCAGGATGTGATGGTGTGAAGGGTATGGAGGAGTAGCAGCCATCCATAGCCTGTGGTAGAGCAAGCTTTGATATTATTCTTTGACTGAATTCTAAAGCCTAAGTAATAGCTTATAAATTATTGAGAGGAAAGCAGGTTTGTGAGTTTTCTGTGAGAGCAGAATAGAATTGCATTCAGTATGTATGGAGTATCTTCCTGGGCTGGCTCAGAATACCTGAGGTAACTAAAAGAAGCCGATCTTTTCCTTAGGATTCATGTTACAGTAGAGTCCCAGTATCTTCTTTTGGTTAATTCATGTACCCTGTTGTCTGTTTTTAGTAACTGTAGTTGATATCCCTGGCTTAGCATAGATTTATTAACAGAAACTTTTAATAAAATGAAACCTCATTACAACTGTACCAAAAAAAAAAAGGCAGAAAACCAGAACATTGAATGAACATTCGGCATTGTAGTGGCTGCAGCATGGAGCAGAAAACTTAGTTTCATTCAGTATTTTACCAGGTGGATATATTATCTGTTATTCAAATTCTTTTTATAAAATAAAAATAGTGTTACCTTCTTCAGAAGGAAGTTATGAAGGCTAATTATTGATGATTTGCAGTCTTCAAATAAAAAGCAATATATGGAGTCCTCTGGTACCTTGATTTTTGCTGTGAGTTCTCTTAAATGCTTGTTCAATGAAATGTTATCAGATGTTAAACTTAATTTGTTTAATAAAGTGCCGTTAATAAAAATGCAATCCAGTCTTAAGTTTAACACCTACATTTGTTTTTTGCAAATGATTCATTTTCCTTCAAACTGAAAAGAGTAGAGAAGCTCTGAGGTGCTACACTTTCAGATTATCTGATATATGTCTTCAAATGTAATGGACAAAGTTTTAGCCCTGGCCTTTCCAACAGTTTAGAATAGAGCCTTGAACATTTTGTGTTTAAAGGCTAATAGTGAGAAGTCTTTTGTAATAATTTTTTGAGTAGAAACTCCAGTAAATTTTCTATATACTTTTTGTGTGTCATGTAGGTAGCAAAATTAAAATGTTTGTGAAATGGCTATTAATGTAAAAACCAAACGCGCAATCCTAAAGCCAATGATTCATCAAGCTATAGACTTAATCATACCATAATGCTTCTAATTTTCCTACTAAAATTTCTACTAAAAATTAAGGTTGTATTTTACCACAGCCCAAATTTTCTATTTATTTCTATTTATTTCAAATGTATCAAACTCTTTAAGAGTTTTATATCTTCGTAATCTCTTTCTTGTCCTGTTTGATAATAGTTTTCATTTAAATATTCTATTAAAAAAAATAATCCACTGCTTTGTTCAAGGAAATATATGTTTGGAATTAGGGTTACAGATTTAGAGTCATCTTTATTTGTTGAACTTATTTCTGTGGTATTTGGCTAACTGAGTAATCTTTTCTTCTACCCTTTAAAGCAAGAAGGGGGGAGGGGAGTCAAGTATGCCCAAGGTGAAGGTGTTTACATCAGGCAAAGGTTTTATATACTTCCCAGAAAGGCAATGAGTAGATACTGGCTCACAGGAAAGAGAAGAGGAAGAACTACTTGGACATCTCAGTTGGCAGAGGGTGTAGGGGTGTATGTGTGTTTCTGTTTTTTTGGTTTTGTTGGGTCTTTTTTCTTCCTCTTCTTTTTTCAGAAAGTTTGGGTACCCAAAATACTTGCTGTGTCTCATTAGACGACACTTAATTTCAGTAACAAAATTAAATCTAACTTCTATATTGATACTTTATGCCTTTTTCCCTCCTATGTGTGCATTTTTCTGATGGACTATATTCACCTAGGTAAAGATGTGATTCTGCAAAACATGGAGCATTCTAATGCCTTTCCTGAAAGGAAATTAATGCATCGGTGTAGGTCCAGTAAAGCTTACACTTAAAATGCTTTGTTGAACCGGAACATTGTAAAACTTCTGCCTTTTGAAAAGGAAATGCAGTTGGCGGCAGAGTAAATATTCACAAATAACACTCAAACTGCTCTTAAATGTCACCAACCCATGGATCGTGATGTGTCCTTATAGGATCTTGTTGAGTCAGAACTACAGTATAATTAGTATTTGGTTGTTAAGATCTGCCAGCACGTCTTTTATCTAGCTGGGCAAGCTGGCTTTTTTCAGTTGTTTGTTTCCTTTTTTCCTTTTTTTTTTTTTTTTAAATGAAGAGAACTGTATGGAAAGGCAGTGTATATTTGAACAAAAATTCTGTTATTTCTGCAATCAGATTAGTATGAATTTACAGCTGAAGTCTAATATTCTGGCAATCTATTGTAATTGTTCAGTTGTTGCAAGTCTGAAACTATCCTAGAAGCATTTAAACTATTTTGGAACACTATATTGCATGTAAGTTGCATTCTGCATTTTTTATCATGTCCCTCAGTCACAGTCTTGGAATCAAAAAATAAATTGTATCATGTATTTTCATGATAGAGTATTTTGAGAAGGGATTACAGTATTAGTTTATTAGTTACAGTATTAGATTACAGTGCCTTTAGCAGTTCTATTTTGTATTTTAGCGATGATGTTTATCTGAAATCTTCTGGGGAATGTTCTTTAATAGTACAATTTTTTGAGACTTCATACACCTTTCCGGAACGTACAGTTTGATTCTTCAGGGATACCTCTGTACGCAGGAGGGAGATTGTTTGATGAGATCAGAAGCAAACAGGTACAAGCAAAGTTATCAGTTTCTTAGTACTCAGCAGATTTGTGAAACTGCAATTGCATGTCAGTGGGTCCAGTACCACAGCGTTTGGTGGAAAGCCCACGCTGTAAAGGTATCCAGAACAACTGCGACACAAACGTGTTGTGAGACTGGGGACCTGCTCACAGCTTCTGAGAGACTAATCCTACTCCTTGTCTAAAGAGGTAAAAGCACCACAGATATTCCAACTTGATGAAGCTGTCTGTGGTGTATCAAATACCAATATTTTTTTGGTATTTTTCTGTGTACCGGCATGTTTGTAGTTGTTGATCTTTGAGGAGTTTAAACCCAAGGAAAATGCCAATTCTTAATGTTTTGTATGAGTGAGTTATGGGAAGTTTGGATTCTGACAGTAGCTAAGAGAATGCAAGGTATGTACTGAGTGGATGTCTGGATTCCTTTCCCTGAAAAAAAAAAGTTTTCTGTAATTACATCAATTTTCCCAGGTGCCTGAAGTGTTGATTTTAAGCCTTTGACTGCAACTTCAGCATTACTTAAATGTATTTACAGACATTTAGTATAATAAATGAATGTATAGAATACTTCCCATTTTGTTATGCTAATGGAATAATACTTTCTAACCTGTAAGTGTGGACAGTAAGAAAGAACACTTTGATCCCAATCCTATACCCCCATAACCACAGGTTATAAATTTGTCTTCCCTGAATTATGTAATTTTAGTATTTTTAAAGATTTTTTAAAATATTGTTGTCTTTTTGTGTAACTAGCTCTTTGCATGAAAATACGGGCATGCTTTTATTTACTAATAATTTCAAAGTAGATTATTAATAATCACTTGTCTCTAATATTTTTCCAGCTTTGGTAGCTTCAGGTGCAACTCAGGTTTGTAGAAGTCAAAAGAACTTGTTATGGCCCATAAATGGCCTTTGCAGTGTACTTTAACTGCAGTCCATATGTATTCCTCATCAGAGAACTCTGTACAGCTTTCATCAATACATGAAAACTCAGTTCAGTGAAAATAAAATGATGACCACGTTTTTCCTGGTGGAAGTAGTTTTGTGGATTGATAGCCAGTATGGACTTTGGCTGTCTTCTCATCCAGCATGTCAGTTTTTCTGAGCCAAAACAAAGCTTTGCATGCTGAAAAGAATCTACTGTGTTGCTTGTGAATATAGCGTTATTTCCTATAGATAGGAAATAAATACATGTGAGTAAGTTACAGGTTCAGCTTGTCCTCGAGTATAATTGTGAACTGAGCACGAAACACGCAGTGACCACCTTACTGCCCCTGACCAGTGTTCACAGGAATGCCAACTGGTTACTGAGCCCCTATTTCTGTGGTTTCTGGATAAACATATCCCTGCACGACACCAGTTTCAGTTAAAAGATTTGAATGTGGATTGCCCTTTTGAGGGAAACTCACGGCTTAGAATAAGATCCTGAGAAGCTCTTCAAGATGCAGTTAAGATGCATCACAGGGAGGGTATCCTGACTTGCTGGAAGCGTTTGTTATTTAGGTGAGTGTTGCACGTAAAGGCATAGGTTGGGGAAAGTCATCTTGAGCCTTTTGGGATGTGGGGCATGGGAGCAGTCCTTGTGCCAGCTCTGTGTAGTGCGATAGGGCTGTATCAGCGCAGGGATGGTCAGGGTCCCAAGCCCTCCTGAAGGAGGAACAGATTAGCAGTTACTCCAAGGTTCCACTGTCCCATAAAAGAGCTGTTGCCATCTGCTTGCAGACACCTCCTGGACATGCCCTCCTCTCAGGTTTCTGAGGGGTTCTGAGGGCAGCTGTGTGGAGCTGTCTGCTCAAGGTGGTGCCCTGCAGAACCAGGCATGCAGCCGGTGGTGGCATAGGGCACTTATAAAATCAGCCAAAGGCCTGTGTCTCCATTTGATAGTGGCTGGAAGGCAGTTCTTCTGCGTTTGGAGTCTTTGAGGGAACTTTAAATGATTCATTATTTGCGTTGTAATTGGTGTATAGTAGAAATACAGCTAAGCCTGTAAATGTGTGTATTTTCAGTAGTGCTCTTAACATGTTCCATGTAACATCATATCAAATGGTATGTGTTACATCAAATGTATTATGATATTAAAAATCAGTTTGCTGAAATACTGCCTTTTAATGAATGGGAAGGAACTGTGCACGCAGTTCATCTCATTTTGTATTTGGCAAATGGTTTTATGTACATTACCCAGAGGCGCTCTGGCTAACAGCTGGAATTGGTAGGTTTCACAGAACAGAAAATATTTAAAGGTTGGCGTGGTATATTTGCTGTGGAATTCTGTTTCTAATAACTCGGTTAATTAATCTTGGATTACAATTACTGCTTGCACAGTAGTAACAAAGCTCAAATTGTACTAAGCAGAGAGGGCTGAGAAAATGAGCTTGTCGTGTTGTTTATTTTTTAAGCCAGTAGTAATGAAAAGCATAGAATACCATGCATACAGACACAAGCCTTTTACCGTCTATTTTTCTTTCCCTGATTTGAAGTTTGAGAGTCCCATTTTAAAACATCACAGGCTCCTTGCAGTCTCCTGGGTTTAACCCCCGCTTTCCTTTGTGCTCTCTCTTCACACCCTTTTGTTTCAGGGATCCCCTGCAGCTTCTCATCTTCTCCCTTCTTATTTTGTAGCCTGTTGTCTGCGCCAGCTGCTCTTAGTTGTTCCCTATAATAGATCCACTGAGCAGCTTATTTTCTACCTACTCTGTCACCCTCTTCCCCCCTCCCGTTCTTTTAAATGAATCTACTCTGGCTTTTTGATTCAGCAGCTGTTTGTGCAATCCTTCCAACAAATCCCTTGCTGCTGTCATTGCTACTCAAATGTTTTTTTCCCTCACTAGTCTGAGTCCTTGCATTTCCTTTTAGAGCTTCTTCTCTCTGTGACAACTTGTTCCACCTCTTCCCTCTGTCCTGTAAAACTTACACGTAGCCTGATTTCTTTTTTTTTTTTTTAATGTGAAATACTGACATCTTAACAGACATATTCCTATATGCAAGTTAAGTATCTGCTCTGATGCAAGCAAGCTGTTGCTCTTGTTAAAGAGATCCTTTGCCTAAAGCAGCAGGTAGTTTGGGGGAGCCAGATTTTCCCAAGAGGCTGATTTTGAATTATCTTGCACCGAAATCAGTAGTTTTTTGTCTTTCTGGGTTTAGCACATTCCCTGATAAGCTAGGTTGTCTCATACCTTTAGTTCTCAAGTTATCACATACCAGCCCAAAAAATGCTGCTGAATGAGGGTTAGACCTCTCTTTATATTTGATCTCTGAATTTGTCTTTCAAGATTAAACAGTCAGAGTATTAGTTTTCCATTCTTAGTTCTCCCTTGAGATTACTGAATGGCATTTTCTACCAGCTCTGGATTTGTATAGGATCTGGAAAGGTTTGTTCCATTACTGCCAGAGAGAGTGCTGGTTTATAATGATGAAGATCAAGGTGTTTGGTAAGTTAAAGCATTTATCTCAAAAGAAAAGGGTGTGACATCCTTGGGTTTACTTTAATGTTTTGACTAGAACTACAAACCTGATATGTGTGTGTGTATATGTTTATAAAACTGGTTTTGAAACTAGGTGGTAAGCAAGATTTTGATAGTTGGGCTTTTAGAAATTGAATTTGTTTTCAAATGGATAATGGAGTCTTGCATTCTCAACTGCTGACCTGTGCTTCAGGCATGGCTGCTGTAACATACTTTTAGAATACAATAAGCTGCTGAAATTTCAGGAAGTCTTGAGCTGTGAGCTATAACCGTGTAACTGGTGGCCAAAATGGGAGTGTCCTATATATATGCTGAGTTTATGTCCGGTTGTGTGAGGAGTGGCTGCTGCTGTGTATTCTGCAGGAAAAAAGCTGGCGGCAGAGAGATCAGTAGGTTGCTGTGACCTGCTTCCTGGCTGTGGTTCAGGAGCAGCAGAAGAAAATGTCGGTGCACAGCAGGCCGCTAGTCAGACTAAGGATTCTGGCCTGTAAGTGGTGGCGGGGCATCTCTGCATCCTTAGCCAGTACCCTGACTAATTCTGTAGAATCATTAAAAATAAGATTAGCAAAATATATATAACAAGAAATAAGAGTAAGAAAATCAAAGGGCAACATTTAATGCAGTGACACAGTACTGCTTACCTTTTTGGAACTAAAGCTCGGTTTCAGAGAATCACAGAGCATCACAGAATGGTAGGGGTTGGAAGAGATCATCTAGGCCAACTTCCCTGCCAAAGCAGGTTCACCTAGAGCAGGTTGGACAGGAACACATCCAGGTGGATTTTGAATATCTCCAGAGACAGAGATTCCACCACGTCTCTGGGCAGCCTGTTCCAGTGCTCTGTCACCCTCAAAGTAAAATTCCTCCTCCTGTTGAGATAGAATTTCCTGTGTTCCAGCTTGTGTCTGCTACCCCTGAGAAGAGTCTGGCCCAATCCTCTTGACACCTACCCTTTAGATATTTATAAGCATTCTTCTCTAGGCTAAACAGACACGGGTTTCTCAGCCTTTCCTCATAAGAGAGATGTTCCAGTCCCTTGATCATCTTTGTAGCCCTCTGCTGGACTCTCTCCAGTAGTTCCTTGTCTTTCTTGAGCTGGGGGGCCTGGAACTGGACACAGTATTCCAGATGTGGCCCTACCAGGGCAGAGTAGAGCAGGAAGATAACCTCTCTCAGCCTGCTGGTCATGCTCTTTTTAGTGCACCCTAGGAGACCATTGACCTTCTTGGCCACCAGGGCACACTGCTGCTTCATGGTCAACTTGCTGTCCCCCAGGACTCCCAGTTCTCCCTGTACAGAACTGCTTTACAGCAGTTAGGTCAGCCCCTAACCTGTACTGGTGTATGGGGTTATTCCTCCCTAAGTGCAGGACTCTACACTTACCCTTGTTGAATTTCATCAGGTTCTTCAATGTTTCGTCAGGTTTCAGGTCTGAGGTTTCAAACCTAAATATATAACACACTAGAGGAGCAGGAATGAGGCATCAAATACTACTTCAGTCTGAGAACTGTTCCTCTGACCTTAAATTTTCAACAAGGGGCTTAAGAACAAGAATAAATAAAATAAAAATGCTTGGTATTAGTCACTTGAAGCATTCAGAGGTTCTGTGATACAGAAAAGGAAAATGGATCTCTCTTCCTTATGTTCTCCCAGAGGTCCAGGGGGTGAAAGGGATGCATGCATCTTCCCCCTTCTCCCTGTTCTCTTCCTCACCTTGAGGTAACTTCTGAATTTTTATATACTTGTTCCTACTTCTGATGAGCCAAGGGATTGTAACTTGTTCCTTTTGTACACAGCTCCACAAGTCTGAATATTTATCTATGAGTTTTCTTTCAAAAGCCTTTTTCATTGAGGCCTGATGCAGATTTGGTAACACTATTGGCTACTCTAAGATCTAATTTAGATAATGAAGAAATTGTCTACTTCTGTTGTAATATTACTTAAAACAGAGTTGTTGTGTGTCGCTCTTGAATTTTGACTACAATTAGTAGTAAAGTACTACAGGAAGCTGTCAAGTACTAAATATTTTGTGTGGTTCTCAACTCGTATATGAAACAATGATGGCACTGTCACTTTTATTGAAACTCGGTAGCAAGATAAATTTTAAAATTTGTATTGATCTACAGGTAATCTACAGGTGGCTAAACTTCCAAATTTCATATATTTGAACCTATTTTTCCTTTATTTAATCTTGGCTCCGGTACAGATATTAATTCCCACAGTGTGTCTCCATCTTTGGAAATTATTTGACTGCTATTATCCCCTTTCACATTTGTTGATGCATTTTATTGTTATCTGGTGGGGGGAAGGAAGAAAATGTGTCTGTGAGTGTGTGAGAATAGAATGTCTCATCAATGTAAGAGTACATAACATTTGTGAATTAAAGGGAATGTCAAGTACCAGCCAAAGCCAAATGTTCAGTTTTGAACTGATTTATTTATTACAGGGAGATTTTATTCAGAAAAGTGAGACATTTCTGGCAGAAGATAAAACAGTACAAGGAGATTTAGAGGAGTTTGGAAAGATTAACTTTTGTTCAAGCACTGGAACTGAGAGTGAGAATTAAAAGAAGGACAAGAGTCTGGTGTCACCAGGCAATTTTGGTCTCTATTGAATTTATATTTTGTTTGTAGGAATGTAGGCTTTTCTAGTTGCTTATTCTTGTTTTTTGGGTAACTTGCTATGAAAAAGCTAGATAGTTTTTATCTGGTAAAGTTTTGCTTTCAGAAGCTTATCTTTGTAGGTAGCAGTTCTGGTGCAGTGGAAAATTATGTTGGGGGAATAGTAGTAGAATAATTTTTTAGGTTGTCTGTGTAAGCTGTGTTAAAGCAACTGACACCTGAACTGCAACACAAGAGTTCAGAATATGGAGCATCCTCATGTGCTTACAGCAGCCTGTGTTCTCTGGAACACACCTGGCAGAAGGGTTTCAGTCAATCCCCTTTCATCCTTTTGCCCTTCAGTGAATGGCGTTTCTCTCTCAGTTTTGTGTCCCTCCCCTTCAACTGAAGAATTAATAATAGCTTGCTGCTGTAATTGTGTGGCAGAGTACTCACAAGTACTATTTTTTTGGAAGAGGGCCTCATTTGAACTGAACTATGTAAGAAATAAGTTGAGTGAAATAAATGAGTGCTGTCAGCGTTCCAGACCAAAAATTTAGCCTGGACTTTGAAGTTAAAGCATATAGGACAGGTTGTTGTGAAACTTGTTTTATTTTGAAAAGTGTGATGGGTAGAGCTTCCTCTGCGCTTGTGTTTTGGGAGTGGTAAGAGAGGATTCCTGTCTGGACTCTGAAGAGCTGTTGGGTAGAAGGAGGACAAATAATTTCAGTAGGAGACTGGGGTGGCCCTTTCTTGTCTGGGCTGATACTTTCCTGCGTGTAGTGTTAGCACAGCAGTCAGTGTGACTGAAGAGATTTGTAAAACTGCAGCATTTGCTCACATCTCATACAAGATCCCAGAGTGTCTTAATTTAAATTATGCTTTCTCTTGGTATATGTCTGATCAGGAAATTAAAAGGAGAGCTTTCCAAATAACTTCCAATCTTCTTCAGGAAGACGTACAGATTTATACAGGAATAAATGTAATGGTGTTAGCTGTTTCTTAATGAAATCTAACACCGTATCTTTCAAGTTGCCTCTTTCGTTACATACATAAGCTCAGAATCAAGTATGATATATTGCATCCAGTGATTATTTTTACCTGTAATATTCAAAGATATTGCTTCTAGAAAGTAGCTTTTGACCTGAAAAACTCTCATAGATATGAGAAATAGATATTTAGTAACTGCAAATTCAGGTAAAAATCTGTGGAACTTTGCCTTGAGAGTTAAACTGAGAAGTAACTTTACTTTTTTTTTTTTTTTTTTCCACTACCACATGCACCTCTTTATATTGGACAAAAATTCTGGTCCAGGTGACCTGGTAAAAAAATCCAAAAGTCTAAAAATTTATTCAATATTTGAAACGACAGTAAACTGCAAAGTTCATGGAAACAGAGTCTGAACAGGGCCCTTAACTTTCTAGGTCATAGAACACTAAGTATTTTAAAAATTGTTTTAATATACATATTTTTCACATTTTCCTACTGTCATGAGATAAATTGAATGGGGGTTTTTGTAAAGCAATTGATAAATTGCTTAAGACTATAAAGTGAACATTGTCTAGAAATGGACAATGTACTCTTTTTTTTCCTTAAACAGCTTTGGTTGGGAATAAATGCGTTTTTGAACTGAACAAACATCTCTTCCTCTTTCTAGTTAAAAAGTGAATATATGATATTTCTATTGGGGAACAGAAGGTCAGCAGTTCAATATTATTTTCAGCATTTTATAGACAGTTTAAAGTGAAATCTCTTGAAAAGTAGGTAACAGTGTTTCAAGGGATTAGCAGTAAAATGTAGCAATCCACAGTGATTCTGAGCTTTGTCCTTCTGTGCCAGATCAAGGTTAAACTTCTTATGTCTGAGGTCTGTTCTTTGTTTATACAATACATAAATGTACTAACACTTCTACTGAAGTATAATTCCTGCAGACCATTGAATGTTTCAGCCAGGGGAAAAGAAGCAGCAATGGAAGCAAATCATTCAAATGCTTTCTTTTTTTTTTTTAATCTTGAAAGAAATTCAAAGATGTCTTCTTTATAAAATTTCATGGTGTTCACCTTATCCTGAGTGGCTGGCTGTTTTAATTTAAAGGCGAGAATGAAGGTTTATTGATAGTGAGGATGAAAGTCCATGAACAGTGATACACTTAATTTGTTCTTCCGCAGAGCATGTTTCATCAATCTGTCATATAGATAAAATTACCTAAATGTCCTCTCAGTTTGGTGTTTTGTGGTGGTTGGTTTTGGGGGCTTTTTTTGTATGCTCTCCTTTGCTTGGCTTCCTTTTTGTAAGGGAACTATGGAGATGTGATCTGTAATTTTGTCTTGTCTAGACACCTAATGTATGTTGTATTTTTCTTGGACCTTCTCTTCCTTCCATTTGGTTTTTGTTTGTTTGTTTTTCCCCATGTATTTCTAAATGTATAGGTAAGCTTAAATGTTGTCTGCTGGGAGGAATGGAGAGATAACAGTCCAGAGCAACAACAACAAACATTAAGCTTATCCCTGTCTCTGACTTAGTAGAAACACACATAAACCAGTGTGGAGATTCATTCATCATTGCTGCTCTTTTAGAGGCGAGATGAGATCTGTTTTCCCAAAAGTTTCCTTTAGTGCAGCTGAGTTGTGTGCCTTTTCTGAAACTGCTTTTAAAAGAATTCAGGAAAAGGTGAGCCGATGCTCTTTGCTGACTCTGTCACTGTATTTATTTAACTGTGAAGCAGCATTTGGGGTTTACTCTGCAGCCAGGAAACACAGGTCATCTGCAGTAGTTGCATCTACATAGGCTGCTGATGGAGTCAGAACAGGAGCCTGTCTGCTGGTAAAGCTTGCAGTAACCGATGCAGGACAGAGAGGTTGAGGACAGATGGCACAAGCATGTGGGGGCTAAAGGCTGGAGGAAAGGATTGGTAGGAAGAGTTTTTAGCTGGCTATGTCTGGTTGGAGTTGTCTTTAGACTTTTTTTTTTTTTTTTCCCCCTCTTTCAACAGATTAAGCCCAGTGATGATAATAATAATTCACACTCCTTTGTTTTCTGATAAGTATATAAAAAGAGGGCATGAAAAGATGAAAGTTTATATAGTTTTCAAGATACGGGGAAATAACTTCTTCCAAAAATACCACCTGGGTTGGATAAAGCACTATTAAAATCATCTAACTACAAAAATCCTCGCTCTGTGTTTTCTTCCTGGTCTCTAGAAGATTGCAAGTACTGTCTATAAATCTTTGTCCTGCTTTCCAAATGAAATAAAAATACAAATTTCTTAAAGCCACCCCCCTATCCCCTCTTTCTCCCTGCCTACCCCACCCAAAATAAACTGAAATATATTTGTTTGTGTTTTTTTAATCCCTTCCCATTACCCTTAGTCAATTTCCTAATAGTGACCCTGAAAGATTTAACCCAGGTTTTTATTATAAGCCCTTTGCCCTGTGTGTTGGTGAATATAACCAATTTTGCCTTAGCTAAGTATCTATTAAAATGTGTTCTCTGTAACTTCTATTAGCATAATTATCTGTCTTTTAAGCATGCACCAGTACAGGTTGGGGGCTGACCTGCTGGAGAGCAGCTCTGTGGAAAAAGATCTGGGTGTCCTGGTGGACAACAGGATGAGCATGAGCCAGCAATGTGCCCTTGTGGCCAAGAAGGCCAATGGCATCCTGGGGTGCATGAAGAAGAGTGTGGTCAGCAGGTTGAGGGAGGTCATTGTCTCCCTTTACTCTGCCCTGGTGAGGCCCCATCTGGAGTAATGTCCAGTTTTGGGCTCCCCAATTCAAGAAGGACAGGGAACTGCTGGAGAGGGTACAACAAAGGGCCACAAAGAAGGGACTGGAACATCTCTCTTATGAGGAAAGGCTGAGAGACCTGTGTCTGTTTAGCCTACAGGAGAGAAAACTGAAAGGGGATCTCATCAATGCTTATAAATATCTAAAGGGTAGGTGTCAAGAGGATTGGGCCAGACTCTTCTCAGGGGTAGCAGACACAAGCTGGAACACAGGAAATTCCATCTCAACACGAGGAGGAACTTTACTTTGAGGGTGACAGAGCACTAGAACAGGCTGCCCGGAGAGGTGGTGGAATCTCTTGTCTCTGGAGATATTCAAAATCCACCTGGATGTGTTCCTGTCCAACCTGATCTAGGTGTATCTTCTTTGGCAGGGAAGTTGGCCTAGATGATCTCCAGAGGTCCCTTCCAACCCTTTATCGTTCTGTGATTCTGTAAGTTATAAGGCTTCTAACTAGTATTGCAAAACTTTAAGATATTTTACTGTAATACCAGTTTGTTCTAGTAGAATACCAGTTTTTCTCCTTTGAAACAGATTTTCAAATTTAAATAATCTGTCAGAAGCAAAAAAAGAAATACTACTTATTTTATAATAGGCATGCTGTTCCAGAAGGAATATAGAAATGTCCTTTTCTTTTTGAATAAGACATCAAAAGATTTTTAAAAACAGCAGAGTGTTTATCACATAAATAGGATAGTACTTAGTATTATATGTTGTAAGGACTGTCACATTGATTAAACATTTGTGTCTTGAACTGCCTCAGACCAAGAAATTTTGTGGCATAGCAGAATTACTAATTAAATTAAAAAAATATTATATTGGGAAGGTTAGCTCATATGAAGGTCACAGCATGAAGCAGAGCGAGCATTGTATGAAATTAGGTTTGTGTTGCATGAATTAATAGAAGGCCAGAACTCAGCCAGTGCTGTAGCAGCCTACCTTGTAACAGCCCTGATGGCTTTCTCTTTCTACCACTAGAGAGGCAAGAGACTAAAGCATCTGCCACTTTCTCAAAAAAATGTTAGCAATTTTATTCTTATCTAATAATATTTTTCACAGTGTTACTGTTGTGACAACATTGTGTCCTTTTCTTGTAAATTCCATTTTTTCTGAGACTGTATGCCTCAAATTATGAAACTGTATTAGTCTGAATAATGGACAGCTGTGACTATGAGGTGACTTTGACTTACAATAAAGGGAGGGAGGATGAGAGCTGGGGGTTTGCCCCCACTGTTTTTGTTGTGTTTTGGCAGCCTCTGCTTTTGAGGGCTTCCCCGGTGCTCTTGCCTGGTAGATACTAGTGCTACACCTTTCTGCTGGAGTGGGTTTGGAGAGTTGGGAAGGGCTTTGCCATTACCTACAGCTGCCAGAGATGGTCACCAAGACTCTGGGCAGGCAAAACATGTGTGGGTCTCACCAAGGAGATCCACGGTTTGTGATTCCCTTTCCCTAAATGGCAAGTTTACATTTTAAAAGATTGTTTGAAGCAGTTCCTGCTTATTTCATCTGGGCAGGCTGATTCATGTGATAGGCTTCATGAAAACATTGTGTGGGAAATTTTTTTTACAAACATCCTTTTATACGTTATTATATAAACATATATAAAGTGAGATTTCTTCTTTGTTGAATGGTAAAGTGCTGTACTGACTCCTTAGCAGGAAGGATGTATTTCTGGGTGTTTCTCATCTGTATTCTCCACTGTTTCTTTGTGTGTCTTTTGAAAAGACTTCTAAGCCACTTACATGACAAAAAAACAAGCTTAACTTTTGTGCTGTATCGGAGCTAAGCAGAAAGTCGTTACCACTAAACTAGTCTTGAGGTTTCCTGTTTGCAGTTGTTCTGTAATGTGAGATACAAGGCACCGGAGTGTAGCTGCAGTGGTGTTAAGAGATCGGGATCTCAGATACATTGTGGGGTCGAGAGAGAAGCAAACGTTGCTTAGAAGCTGTCAGAGGCACCCGCTGGAAGAAGCAAAAACCCCAAACCTGGCAGCATTGAGCCCCGACACGATGGCAGGCGATACAGAGGGGACGAGGGTTTGTGGTGCATGGTGGGGGAAGGCCACTCTGGGGTGGCTTCAAGATGAAGCTAGTACAGTTCTAAATTACTGGTTAATTAAGAATGCTCCTTTACTTTTTTTTTGAAGACACACAGCCCACTTTTATATTTCAGGGAGAGGTGTACTATGAAAGAATTGTGATTGCAGCACCCCTAGAAGTGGGCTGTGGCGGGGCAGCCCCTCCGAGGTGATTAACCGTTCCACCGGGCTGTATCGCCCTCCCAGTTTTATCTATAATTACTGTGGCTTTTTTTCTTCTAAGTGACTCATATGTAAAACGAGCACTTTTGCACCTAAGAACAAACTCCTTGGGACCTGCCGAAAGGGCTCCTGGTGCCTGCTGAGCCTGCCTTTGAAGTCACCCCTGTGGCTGGGCCTGCCCGGCAGCTGGCTCTTAATCTGTGCGGGCTGGGGTAGGCCTAAATCAGGAGCTCAAATGAAGTGAAAAATGTACAGAAAAAACTCAATTTGTTCCTGCCTATCTTCCTTAAAAACCTTCTAATAAGTACTAATTGCACATCCATAATCTGCTGGTATGCTTTGTGGGCTTTTTTTGGGGGGGGTTTCCTTTCTTTTCCTTTATTTTACTTTAGGATTAGACCTCATCTTATTGCTTGGTGGTGTTATCAAGGATGTCCAATTTATGCTTTCAAATTAGTGAATCTAACTGTAGCTCTCCAGAACTTCTTTATTGCTCCAAATTTTCCTCAGAGTTGACACAAAAGCTCTAAAAGCTTTGTGGATGGTTCTGCAATTTCGGGATGCATTTTAAGATTTAAAGTGTTTAATTTTACTTATTATTTTTATACCCTAGTTAATGACAGAAAAGAAAATGGTTGTCACTGTAAAATAATCCAGTAGGGTAGAAATGAGTATTAATTTTTTTTTCTTACATCACATGCCAGAAATTTAATGTTCTAATTCTGTACTTATTCTACTGATTGTATTTCATTTATTCCAGATGCAGTTTAATGAGTTTTTTATAGTTCTTAATGAGCTGAACTGCACTTCTTTTGACACCTTCAGTTTGCATTTCCTGACTTGAGCTTGTTGCTATAAATTTTTCCTTTTCAAAGAAAGGATCAGGGAGAGTGGATGCAGAAAATCTATAGAACTTTTTACCTCACTTCTTAAACAGGATATTCTTTTAACCATATGCTACTTCTTTCATAAATGCTAAATTGTGACAATAGATCGGGAAAGTAATAAAACATTTCCCCTTTGTAGTGGATCTGTTTATTTACATCTTTGTACAGTTTCCACTCATCTTTGCTTTCAGCTTTGGAAAACCGACCCTCCTAAAGTACTGACAGCAGCTTCTATTGAGTGTGACTGTGTCTTCAGTTTGCACATCAAAGTAAATTAGATAATAATCACTTGCACTTACTCAGCTATCACTTTTAGTTCAGTAGTCAATGCATCCTAATGAGACCTAATAGTGAAATACCCCAAATTAATTGTCAAGCTTGTGTTAAAACAGTCAGCAATTTAGGCAGCCCAGGTTTGTGGTGTTTTTTTTTTTTTTTTTTCTGCTCAGGTATTGGTTTGGCACCTCAAAACTGCATAGCCAGATGATGAATGTTTAGTCACTAGAGGTATGTAGTTAACTTTCTTTAAAAGAGGGGGGAAGTATTTTACAATAATTTTTGGTGCAGTGACCTCTTTCCAAAGAAATGTGTCTCTTGGGGTGGATTGACGCACATTATATGCAGTGTTAAAGTGTTAAACTGCAGAAGCAGTTAGACAAGGTGGCCTTTATGTGATCCATCTTCATTTGTCTGAGCACCAGCAAACAACCCATGTAACAAAGCATAGAAAGGGTTTTACTGGTTTTTACAAAGGGCAACAGTTTGCTGTAATTTGGGTCAGCTTGTTTACTTTCTTTATACTTGTGCATTTTGAGATTTTCTTGTAGCAATCATTATAAATAGGATATTTTGCTTGGTTTAGGTTAACTTCTGTCTTTGCATGAAGGAGATGATATTTTTCTGTATTTTCAAACATGCAAAAATGCTGTGTTCTACTGGAAGTAGTTAGAAGTATGTCCAAAAGGTATATTCTTTAACCAGAAGTTTTAATTTGAATTGACATTTCTGTTCTTCTTAATGCTTTCTGAGTTGTCTATGAGTTTGGTGCTTTACCAATCCCCAAGAATCACACAAAACAATCTCGAATGTAGAAATGCACTTTTTTGAGACCTTTCTGTGTATCAAAACTATTAATCCAGGCTAATCTTTAAAAAAAAAAAAAACCAACAAAAAAACCCCAACAAATACAACCCCCCNNAAAAAAACCCCCAACAAAAACCCCCCCCCCCCCCCCCCCAAAAAAAAACCCTAACCACACATGCCACAAAGAAAACAACTGTAAGTGAAAACAAAGCTTCAAACCTCCTGAAACAGTAGGCAGGCTAATCAGAGATTGCATCTTTATAAATAAGAAAGCTTCAGACTTAACGTGTACTTCAGATGAAGTGATCTAGTTCAAGTCGTTTTATTAATTACAGAATGTGGTAAGCACATCTGCTTACTGTGAAACAGGCCTTGGTAGAAAGAAACTCTTTTTAAATTTTCCACAATTGTTTTACATTAGAAGGCCAAATATTACCTATATGCTATAGCTTAGGAAAGATTAAGTGCACTCCACACGAGAGAAGTGGACACCAGATGGCTGGCCCATCAGCAGTATGTGCTCCAGGGTTCAAAACCCATTTTGATTTTCAGAGTTTGGAGGCAGGAGAAAGGAGAGGTTGTTCAGCCTTCAGATCTTAGAGGAAATCGTGAGATGTCATTAGTTATCTTTTCATTCTCACAAGACAATTAACTAAATATTGTACAGTAATTATGTCTTATGTAATACCGTATAGCAATTATGTGTTTTATGCACATTAGTGTCATGTAAAAGCCTCAGTATCTATTTAGTACTTTTCTTTCACTGTGTCTTAGGAGGACATTCAATTCCGGAACAGTCTGTTACATCAATTGTCACTTCCTATTAATAGAATTTTCACTTGTTCCCTTGGTGAGGGATTAAATTTCCAGCATTACTGTCAGTCATTTTTCAGCCATGTTTCTTTTCTGCAAAATAAATTGTGAACTGGCAGAGCAACTGCTTCTTTTCTTACTGTGTCTTTAAAGATAAACCATACCTTCCGTTTGCAGTACGGTAACTAATCCTAACCCTGACACAGCCCTGAGCCTTCCTCCTGAAGGCAAGAGAAGATGCTGCTTTTCTGCCCATTAGGTCAGGATGTTAAAATAGTGGGAGTGTTAACTTATATCAGTTTATAGGAGAAGATTCTAGTTCAGGTGATATGCTGGAAATGATCCTTTCTTATTTATCATTGTGAGAGAAACACATATGGGAGGAAAAAATAATCCATGCCTGGTCAAAGAGAATGAGATCTGAGTAACAATTATATATAGATTGATATTTAAAATAACATAAAATTTCCCATGCAGAATCACTAGTGTATTTACAAGTTTGTGGGAGCAAATTCTTTAAAGTTCTTCTTCTACATCTAAGTTTCCATAATTTGAATATTGTTTCCATGGTTCAGTTTTAAGCATTGGTTCAAAACAGCATAGCTAGTTGCTTGACTTTGTAGGGTTTTGGGGTTTTTTTCTGCCATTGATAGTTCTAGAATCAATGACAGTTTATTGAACATACACTTTATCAGAAGAAAGTCCAGAAAAAAAAAATTATCTAGGAGCTACAGTAGTAGATATTTCACTCATGTTTGCCTTTGTTCTGTCTTGGGGTTAGGTAATGTTTCTCTCCTGTCTGAGCAGGACTGGCTTTACCTTGGCTGGGTGTTTGTTTGCTACCTTCCTAGCCTGGCAGGTTTTTCAGTTTTTTTACCTCTCCCAAATGCATCTTTGTGTTGGAACATTTTACGTGTGCTTCAGCAATACGGCAGCTGCCACTGAAGACAGGACTCCTCTCCTAACCAAACTTAAATTGGACGGAAAAAACAAAGTGGCTGAAAGTACCTGAGCTGAATCTAATTAGTTGTAACATTTCAACAAATACAATATTGGTAAAATAAGTTAGTTTACTTACACTGCTAGGAAGTGCTGGCTTAAAAGGATTTGGAAGTGTGCGTTGGTCACATAGTTAATGTAAGAATTACCTCTTGAAAGTCTGGGTTATGGAGCTTTGTGTGTTTGCTTGTTTAGTGTAGTATCTTTGGCTTTGGGTTTTTTTGTCTGTCTGTTTGTGTTTGTTTGGTTATTTTAAAAAAAACACCCTGAAGTTGGATTGCCATAAAAATAAAGCAGATGACTGCTTGAATACAGTAAGTTAAAAGCCAAGGCCATACATAGACTTTTTAAAGTGAAAGAGTCTTGTACTGAGAAATGGCTGTGTTGCATTTCCTAAATTTACAGTTCCTTACATAGGTATTTCCAAGCTTTTTACTGGCACTTTAAAACAAGTGGGGAGTGTTATTCTATCATGTATGAGGTGAAGACTCTGAATTTCAGTGCCAGGACTTTTGGCCTTTTTGGGGAGGAACATTCCAGAAGGTTGTACACTCTTAGTAGTAATGAATTTTCATTTTCTTGATGTGAAGGAGTGTTAACATTAGAATCTGTGGGGACTCTGGTACTTTTTTGTTGTGCAGTCTATAAGCAGTAGAGTTAAGAAATTTCAAGCTTTGAGTGCATGTTAAGCTTTTATGGGATGCTCAGATGCTTTGGAAGGTTGAGTAACTGTTTTTTCTTATGTTTTTCCTCACATCTAATTATGTCGTTTTCTTCTAATCTTTTGTTTGGCTCACAGCGGTGTTGTAGAAGCATTTCAAAACTATTAATTCTACAGCCCCCCTTCCGGGGAACAAATGTGTTCTTATTCATATACAAGGAAATCTTAGCTCTGCAAATGTCACAGGAAGAACCTTATTGTCCTTGATGGGGCCAGTCTAACCAGATGTAACCAGAAGAAAGTAATTTTAAGAACTTTAGTACTAGGTCCCCCATTTAAAAAACAGGTAAACAAAAAAAACCCCAAAACCAACCAACCAAAAAAACCCACCACCCAAACCCTAAAAATACAGCACAACCAAACTCCTCCACACACATACATACAGCTTCAAATGAACAAATGCTTAGCTGCAACTATATGATGCATTTTTGACTCCTTATAAATCCTGTCCCCACTTGAGTAGGAATGTTCATGCCATTAAACATTCAGCAAAACCTGGAGTATTTTACTGAAATGGGTTCTGTGTGAGAATGCCACTTGAGAAACTTGGCTTCCCTACGGTTCTGCCAAAATTGCATCATGCGAGGGGTCTGTTTGTGAAATGACATCATTTCCTGTGCAGAGTGGCAGTTTCGCATGTTGACAATAACTGGAATTGTAGAAATTGAGTAGCTTGGGGCTCCCTGTCCTTAGTGAATTTCTGAGGGCTGTCAGCCCTGATGTGTGGTCTCTTCCTGTGCTTCTGTCCTTGTCCAACATCTTGAGGAAACACTTGGTGACTCGTACAACAGCGACCAGTTTTTTGGCTGTGGTTTTTTTTTTCCTTTAGAGGGATAGGAAGAATTTAATAGCTTTCAGTCACTAGTTAAATATTACACTTAATGTGTTCTTAAATATTATTAAACTTAATATTAAATATTAATATTTTATATTAGCTAAATATGACATTTAATGTGTTCTTATTATACTTTAACGTTGATAGATAATTTTAACGTGTCCTGTGTTGTGGGAATAACCTTTTTTTTAGAAGTGGAGCCTGTCTGGTGGCAACATCAGCTAGCTGCATTCTTCATGTTCTCCATGTCCCCAGGAGTAGTAAGAATTGACCATTTTACAATTGCTGAGATAAAATAAACTGATCTAAACTGGAGAGAGAGATCGTATTGACAATGCTGGCCTCCAGAATGTGCTTGATTGCAGTCCCCCTGTGGCTACATCAGCTTATCGACCTGTAGGCTGTTTGTCAGTTTTATGTGAGTCAGAAACCAGGGCAGTTTATTGGAGACTGCAGTCCATAGCTCAGGCTCTCCTAGGTCATTGTCAGATGGGATTATTATTTTATGGGGGAAAAAAAATGTCGAAGGGTGTAGTGACTTATTTCTTGTAAAATCATCAATTCCACCTGCATAGGTCACAGCCTGTTTGTACTGTAAGGGTTGTGTTTCTTCTCAGTTATTCAAAACATTGTAACTTGTTTCTGAATTCATCTTGTGACTCTTAAGCTATGCAAACTCGCATTTGAATATTGTCTTAATTTTTGTGTGTTCCTTTTTGTTTTCTAAATGGAAAATTAGAACTTAAGTCTGTTGATTTCAGCTTCAGATTTTCAAAAATGTCATCCTGCCTTGGCCATGAGGGGTGATGTTGCTGGTGCTTTCCAGAACTTCGCTGTTAAATTGTTTAGCAACCATAGCTCAATCCTATACGATGCTCTCCTGGAAACAAAAATTGTAAGAGGAGGCTATTAAATTATTATAGAGTCCACTACTGCATCTTACAATTATAGGTTAAATAAGGAAAACACTTCTTTTTCTTTGAAAGGGTAGACTGCTGGGCTACCTAGCATGTAGTTTTCACAGCTTGTACTGTAGATAAAGGAAGAAAATGTGTGTGTTTATGTTTACAGACTGCAGAAGGAACTCTTTCTGAATATTGGTGGTATACTTTATATGCTGAACAGAATTTCTGGATGAGGTTTGGGTTTTTTTCATTACTTTTCTGTCACTAAGATATTAGATATCAGAGTTAATAGGGTTGTAGACTGCTAAGAACTGGGCAAGAAGGCCAAATCATGTTAAAAAGATCCTTGGACATTAATAGTTTAAAGTACTCTGGGACATGTTTCTGCTACTCTGTACTCTAAAGGAAATCTACAGCTTTTACTTAAAAAAAAAAAAAAAAAAAAAAACAACAAATCTGCTACATTGGTTTTTCAAATATATTCTCACCACTCTCTCTTTCCCATCCTCCTTCACTTCCTTCTCCTGCAAAAACTTCTATCAGCGATTAGAAAATTTTAGGTAACTTTTCAGAAAGTTATAGGATAAAATCAGCATGTTTTGGTTGTCACTATAATACGTTTCAATGTCACTGGTACTGGCATGGGACTCTTCCTTGCATGCTATTGTACTCCCTCACACTGTTCCCAGTAGCTACTGGGATGTGTAGGAACACGTGGAGGCTTGTAGCTGTCTTTATGCAGCTGTCAAATAGCTTTGGAAAAGATCATTCTTGTTACAGGTAAGTGAAAAAAGACAACTCATTCAGTTTCAACAGAACTCTGGGTTAGTTTTGGGTGGGGAAGAAATGAAAGCACATTGAGGTGATTGAGGAAAGCACAGTTGGGTACTCCTCATCCCCGGCACAGGACTGTGGTGAGCTGGGACCTTCCCAGGCATGAAGACTTTCTTCTAAAACACAGTCTTGTGCTGCCTCCATAAAACATTGTGAACCAGGACTTACTAGACAATGTCCTCTTCTTGATGGCAGATTTGTCTGCTGAGTTACATTACTTCTTGAAGTACTTTTAAATTCCTAAAAAAAAAAAAAAAAAAGGATAACTTGTTTAAAAAACCCCATAATAATGTGTTAGTATGAGCAGAAGGAAAATATATTTTTTGAATGCTGCTTTTTTTTTTTTTCTCATATCAGAACTTTGATTGCCAGGTGTGGGGTAGTTTTATACTGCTGTGTGCAAAATCTGAACGTGTTTTATAAATTAGCTTTTGTTAATGTATATCTGAATAATATTTTATATATAATCAGAGGAAGTGAACATAATACATTATGACTTTTTATGAATTTACTATCCAGGTGTTGTCATGTTTTAGTGGCAGAAAAAGCAAGAAAGGTCACTATGACTTCTCTTATTTTTAAAAGAGGAGCTCTGATCTATGAGGTTTTCTCTGTATGGCTTTCTCATTTTTCCCTCCCCTTTTCTTGCTTATTTCAGAAACATTCAAAGAAAAAAATGAGTAACAATTACATGATGTAATTTACTGATGAGCATCTTTTAATATTTTCATGCAGAAGGACTCCATGAAAGATGACAGAAGAAGTTATTGTTATTGCAAAGTGGGATTACACTGCACAGCAGGACCAAGAACTTGACATCAAGAAAAATGAGCGTCTTTGGCTATTAGATGATTCCAAGACATGGTGGAGGGTAAGAAACGCGGCCAACAAAACGGGATATGTGCCATCAAATTATGTGGAGCGAAAAAACAGCTTGAAGAAGGGTTCCCTGGTTAAAAATCTAAAAGACACATTGGGTAAGTCCTTTTGTATTTTGGAAGAAGTTTAATAGACTTGATGGGTTTCAGATTGGGAATGTAATGTGCTTTTAAATATTTTTTTAACGTGCTTGTTTGGATTTTCTAAATCCTTAGTCTGAGGTGATTGTGGTGGATGATGGAGAAAGGAGGGAGGGAGGGAGAGAGCTGGTGGGGGGAGAATCATGTGGAAAAACCTGTAACAGATTTTCTCACATCATGTCCAGGAGAATAAGACGTTAATTTTGTTCCAGTTTGTCAGAGGTTGTGTATTTTCAGTGGCTCAAGAACTGTGTTCTCATTGAGATATCAACTGCTGATTCCTCTCCTCTTATGCCAAGTCCTCTCACTCCAAAGCAGAAGGATGTAAACTGGATTGTTCAGCAGAGCTATCATAGCAAAGCTAAATCACTTTACGAATGGGATTGTACGGTGTGGCTACATGAAATGTCAGAGGTTAAGTTTCTGTGGTCCAAGATGTTCCTTCTGCTTCCAAGTCCTAATATGTACTCTGTTCTATACTTGAACATAAATTCTTCACAAGTGTGTTTCATACGTATGAAATAATACACCTTTGAAAAATTCTGAGTGTGTTTTGAAGAACTATATTTGCAAGTCTGGTGACATGATTTTTTTTTTTATTTTCGCAATGTTCTGTAGTGACTTTAACTTACTAAATGATAAAAGGCTTTGCATATGGCTAGAAAAGGTTAAACATAGCAATAAGGGATCGTTTTACATATAGAGGCAAAAAACTTCCTACTTAGTGGTATTTTGGGATGTAATAAATAGAAACAGATATGCACCTGGAGGTGTTTTTTTTAGGTTATTTTTTGCTTGTGTTTTGATTTTTGCCCGTGTTTCGTGAAATCTGACGTAGGGAAAACTTGTTCTGTTGCAGTTTGCCATAGAAAATACTGATTGTTCCAACAGAAAAATTAGAATTTGGGATTGGATTTGGTAGAAAGCAAAAGGGTTCACTTAAAAATAACATGGCAATAGTTCACGTAGGCTTATCACAGGTGTCCTGTGCTAGTGTTGTGTCTAACAGGTTCTTTGTCACTTCGTGCATGGTAACTGAGGGCTACAGAGCAGGTGCCAGGCAAACAAGGTTATCGCAAGATTTGCCATGGCAATATTTGAAACCATTGGTATAAATTTAGTAGGCTTGGTGGGTTTCAGATTGGGAATGTAATGTGCATATTTCTGCAGATACTCTTAGAATATACTTGTTACAGTGCCAGGAAACGTGATTATGCCTTTTCAAAGATTTGTTTAAAGAATAAGCTCCAATATCAGTTAACTAGTTAAAATAAAAATCCCAATTGTGACTTTCAGCTCCTTTAATATGGATTTATGTTGTTTAAGATATGTGTATTTTGTCTGAAAGCTACTTTATGAAAGAACTGCGCTTCTGTTGTGAACATACCAAGTGTTTGTGTAAAATGTGGACAGTATTTACTTAATGTAAATAAACACATTTTTATTTTGTGTTCAACAGAAATGTGTTTAAGTGAAGGAGCAGAGGCATGTCCTAGCATATATGCATGTTAACTCCTTGATCTTAAAGCTGCGTGCTACAGGGTGCTTCACTTCACTGTGGTGGTGACTGATGAAACGGTTTGAGCACAGTTTTTGGTTGTTTCGTGGCTGAGCCTTCACAAGTGTCTTACCCTCCCAACCTCAGCCCTTTGCACACGCTTACACAGGTTTTTAAGTACTGAAGGACCGTTATTACAATCTAGTGATTCCCCTGTACTTTGTCTAATAGCTTTCTCTGTGGTTTTGTTCAGCTGAGGCAGAAAATACCATGTGGTGGAGATTAGCTTTTTCTTTTGTAGTGACCACATGTAGCTGCTAAACACAGGGTGCAAAGCACCTCTTATACTCTTTTATGCTCCTACAGTAAGAAGCTGCTGAAGCTGTACCTAACCCATAAATTAGCTCAGGATATTCTTAACAACCCCCAAAAAAAGTTGATGCTTAAGAGTATTTTTTTTTTGTAGTTTAAGTGACCGGCTTAACACAGTGAAACTTATGCCTGTGCTGTGCACCATGTATCTGTACAATTTTCTTTTACCTTTCCTGAATTGGAGTCCTCAACTAAACTATAGTCTTTGAATCTTGTTTGTCTTGCTGTACAGTAATTTTCTATTCAGAACAAGAAGAGCATGCGTCCTCCTTTAGGAGGGTCCTTTGTTCTGAGAGAATTTGTCCATCAAGAATGCCCTTTTTTTTTAAAAAAAAAAAACAACCCAAAGACTTGGAAATTGCAAGGCTGATGCTTGATCTAGTGAAACAGCCTTTGAAAGTTTTCCTGCACCCAGTTAAACAAATTCTTAAGCTCTGCTTATAAAAATATGTCTAATGTCTTATCAAACATGCCTCTCCTGAAATTACAAGAAAATTCACATTAAAATACCCACTAACCCACACAGATGGGAATGGCAGTTGTCAGTATTAATCCTTAAACCAAATCTTTTTCCAACTGAAGTTATTATCAAATTATCAGGTACCGAACTGGAAAAAAATTATAAAAAATTGTCATTTAATAATCATTTAGTAATGAACAATGTCTTGTGGAATCTCAGGAGAGAAACAGCAGACTCTTAGCTGCTTCCAGTGACAAGGCTTGCGGGGCTTAAAGAGAGGGAACTGACTTCTCATATTTGGACCCACCTCTCATATTTGTGGTGCTTCGGCCAACAGTTGCTCCCATAGAGATGCGCTTTTCCCCATCTCTTCTTAATCAATTACATTTCCTTGCGTTCAAACATATTTCATCTGAGAGCATTGTAATCATACAAATGATGTGTGTGATAGCCCATACCTATCTGCCACTCTTATGCTTATCCTTAGTAATTACCAGTGGTTGATTTATAAATCCTTTTAGATATTCAGTAAATGTGAGAAGTGCCAGACATAGTTCAAATTATGGCAGACCCCATAACAGCGATTACTGTTTAATTTATAGTCCCCATAGCTGGCTGTTGAAGGTGCACCTTCTACATAGTTCTTCATTAGAACACAGACTACATGGATTAAGTTTATGGCACCAGTTAATCAGTGTCTTGTACATAAAAAACCAAATACGCTGTGAAAGTTTCCTGCCTTTACAAAGTTGTCTTTCTCAGGAAAACTTTTAAATCTCATCAGAGAATGAAGTCATGCCGTTTGATGCTAAAAACTAATTTTCCTGGAACTCTGTTGATCATCATTAATTGAGTCTCAACCCTTGAATGCTTTATTAATAGAATCCCATCAGCCTCTACCATTGTTTGGCTTGCGGTTGATGGAAGGTTAATGGGCATGTAGGTACCTAGAACACACAGCTTGATGGTGTAAATATCAGCCCATTTTCAACAATTCCTTAAGGCTTCTGAAACTTCGTTTGTATTTCAGCAATTTTTGAAAAGAACATCAGCAAGTAAAATATGTTCAGACTCAGCAATTTTAAAGGTGTCAGGTGCATGTTAAAATGCTGATTAGCATATGTACATTAAATCAGTTACTTGTGGACTGAAAAACAGCTCACCTCAAATCTCAAATGACCCTTAGTAATTTCTGAAAAGATACTTTGGGATCATCCTACATCTTTTTACAAAACAATAGCCTTTTCTTCACTGTTCATTTTATCTTTCTCCCTCTAAGGACTTACTCCATTATACGATATCTTCTTTTAGTCCTGTCATCAGGGAATTTTTCCCAAACCTTTTCCTTAAGTGACTTGGAAACATTTCGAGACTTGTAATTTTTCTATTGATGCCTGTCTGTTTTTATCATTTTCTGTTTGATATACTTCTGTGTTCTTATTTCTCTTTCTTGAGTGAACTCTAATGGATACATAGCTATGATGGCCCAGTTTTAATTATGGAAACGTGGCATATAGGGTACCTATTAAGTGTTTTAAATGATTCATCTTCTCATTCCCTTTTTTGTCTTAACTGAGTGATACTGTGAGTAAAAAGTTAATGGCAATTTAGCCATTTCAAATTACTCTCTTCTGTTTGCTCATATTGAATGAAATCTGGTAATTATTACTATTCTTAAGGCAAAAGCCAGCTTCCAGGCCTGTGATTAAAATTTCATCTTCATTCATTATAATGAAGTTTAAAATAGTTTCCTTGTACAGTATTTCTTTTGTGGGGAGGGTACTTTTTATACGTTTTGATTAAGTCTTGCTAAGCAAGGGACCTCCAGCATGCATCTTACAAACCCTAATTCTCTGTGATGCAATTCTTCCCATGCACTGGGGGTGGGAAGGAATTCCCATACCCATTTGGATGGATTGGGTGTTTGCCAGCACCACCCCCGGAGCTGCCTCTGGCCATAGCTCCATGGGCTTCCCCTTCTGCAGCAAAGATGATCTCTGCACTTGCTCATCTCTGTCTTGTCAGACAGAAATCTTATCTGAAGGAAGCAAAAATAATTAAGAAGTCAGTTGTTTGTGTAAGCAAAATAAAACTTTTGTATTTTTTCCATCCATTTGGATGTCGTTTTCCTGGCAAAAGCACAACTCCCCAGACAGCAGCATGCCATGGATGGCTGATGCGTGTGATCCAGCAGCAGGGTGCCATTTTCATGGGAATCCATGATTTTCTGGATGTTACTGCTTTTGCTTCACAACCAGCACTGCATAATAGGGATTTCTTAAAGGTGTCTGCTCTTTCTCCCTTCTGTGAACAACCACAGAATAAGAACCTTTGAAGACATTTCCACTGGCTTCTTGGTGTGGGTTTTTGAACAGATGCCCAGCAAAAGGAAGAAAGTGTATTAAAAGGTATTGAAAGAGAGATTGGATGCAAAAGATACAGGAGATGTCTGTGCAAAATGCGTAGGAACAAGAGAAACACTAGAGATGAGTGTTGGCAATGATGGCAACTGACAGTAATCTTGATAACATTTCACAGAGATGTTTAAGTTGCATGAGAGACTCTTCAAATGACTTCTATATTAAGCTTCTGTAACTCAGCAGAGAATTTCAGTAGCTTCTTAGTTTTAATTTACTCAGTGTGCCAAATTTTCATGTGGAAAGTAAGAATTGCCGAGTGATGTGTAAAGTACAGAAACCAGTCCTTATTTGCATGACTGTTCCTAGTATGTTATTTCAGAAGTGTAAGCGGCCAGGAGAGTTTCTTGTGTTCATCAGCCTCCACGGTGTCTACCTGGGTCAATCTCTAGATCTGTGCAGCAGTTCCTGAGTTGCACAGCTATATATATTGTCACTTCCAGGAATCAACACCTCTCCTCTTCTCCCCCGGTAATCATGAAAAGGGCTTTTTCACATTTATAACTTCACGTTTTCCCATTTGAAAGCTACTTAATACCACCTCCACTGTGCCTGTCTGGAAATTACCCAGAGAATTAGCCAGGGAAGTTAGCTCTTTTGTCTTTAGCCAGCCACTGCTTGGTAACAAGCAGAAATTTGGAATAGGTTATTTTTTAATGCAGTGTTTTCTCTAACATTGGAAAGCACTGTTTGTTAAGGTGTTTAGTGTATTTCCTTTTAAGACACAAATGTTTCAACTTGAATTTAAACTGTTACCATCATGGTTCTGCATAACATGGTTATGAAGTCTCATTCTCCAAATAAGTCGTCAGCCTTTAACACTCTGGTGTGTTGGGTTAGTGATCTTTATTTTTTTTATTTTGTTTTTGATTTTGAGGTATTTTACTTTTAAAAAAATATCTTAGTGGCCCAGTTTTGGTAGTTCTAACACGGTATGTCTAGTAGATTGAAGAGGTATCTGTTACAGGAAAGCTCTTCTTTCTACAAGCTGGTATTATGACATTAATGAAATGACTTCTAAATCTTTTCTGACTGCTGAAATTTGATCATTACTTGTAACTTTCACCAGTGAAAGACTTTTATGTGACTCGTGGTTTCTAACTGAACTTTTACCAGTTCTTCAGCATTTGTTTTTAAAAGTGTGTAATCGTGAGAAGCATACACAGTATTTCTGGCACAGTCTTCTGTACTCTTTGCTTGATGAATTTGCATTTGTTTATCAGCAAACTACCTTAGCCATATTAGCTGCAAGATCACAGAGAACATTAAATCAGCAGTATTACTAAGTACTATTTTGAAAATATTTTCCATTAGTTCTTCATTAGTTATTTTCAATTTTAGTATTTCCTGGACACCCTGTGGGTATATAATGTAGTACAGAACGAAGCAGTGGTAGAGATAAAAATAAATATGATGATATCGTATAAGTACACTGTTGTATAGACAGGCTCTTAAGACTTGTAGAGCTCATGTTAATAAAAGCAGAGCTGTGTTATAAGAAAAGTTATTTTAAGCTCTTTAGAACTTTAAGTTCCTGATGGGTTTGCACTTCCTTGTCACAGACCTGTAAGAAATGCTAGTCTTTCCACTTAGTTATTTAAAAAAAATAGCCAACTAACCTTTAAAACTTTTTATGGTATGTAGCTGCTTGTCAAATTATTTCTCATACATAAAAGTTTCAAAGAAGGAATTGTATGAATTATTTTGTTTAGCCAAACACCTCTAGTTGAAGATAGCCGTAAAATCCCCTTGTAGAAATTCAACACAAATAAAAGTATTTTTCCTGTGTCACTTCATGTTATTTTGAAGCTTTTTAGCTTGTTGAAAAACATGGACATGAAGTAGTGGCATATCTGTCATGTCTTTTGGAGGACTGGATGAGGATAAGTCATTTGTATTGGCACTTTTAAGCAGTCAATATACAGGAATTTAAGTTCATTTTTACAGAGAGGAAGTTGTTGAAGTTTTTATATAGAGCACAAATTTTTCCTCTGTTTCCTAGAATCTGTGTGCTAAAATAGTTTATTCCATGGTAGAATTTGTTCAGCAAAAGCACTTTTGCTGTTGTACTTAATTCTGTTTTTCAGTTGAATTGCTCAAAGTACATGTGTTTGTGGGGCAGCATGGCAACTGGGGACTCTCACCAGCGATGAAATTGAGGAACATGGTTTTGTGGTAGCGAGGGAAGCTGATGGAAACTGTTTAGGTGTGGTGTCTTTGTGGTTTTTAAAAATGAAAAAAAAAGCTGGAACAATTGTGTTTCTTCTGTCATCACAGTAATAATAGATTGGTCTGACTGCATGGATTACTGTCATCAGATGCTGAGAAAGGAGAAATGGGAGATGCTCACAGTGATTTCAAAACACAGAGAAGTTTCTTCCATTCTCATCTAGAGCACGTGGAGTTAGGAGCTGGAGGGTGGCTAAAACTGGGGTGGTAGCAGATGACTTGTCTAATAAGGAATTCAAATGCTTTGCTACTTTCTGGAAATAAGCTGCCTCAGGTCATCATCAAAACCTAGATTTAACTTAAGTGACTATTTTCAGTTCATTGATGATCTTTGAAGATCTAGAGAGCATACTAAACAGCATTAGCTTTGCATAATGAAAATGATACAAGAAGATACTTTTGACGTGGTAGGGTCTGCTATTGCACTATTAATTTGATTTATATGCAATAGCAGAAGAATATATTCATTTTGAATTAGTGTTACTATTAAGCATGTTAAAATAGTTACCCAGAATGCTAAACAAACTCACAAATTCATGGTTATGGACCTATTGTACGCCTGTAAAAATTTAAATAACTTCATGTGTATCAACTATTTCCAGTGGAAGTAGTGTTAAAGGAACTAAGTCTCTGCTTTGTGGAACTAAAATCAGACTTTGTAAAAAATAGTATGTTATAATTTCTAAAGGAACATGTGCTTAAGAAGGAAAAATAAAAAGTACAGAGCAGACTAATGCAAAAAAAAACCACAAAACAAACCCACCTCTCCCCCCGCCAACAAATTAAAGCACAAACTTCATGCTTTTTTGTTACCGGTGGCAAAAAGACTTGAAAGCAACAAAAATTGGCAAATACTCTGAAGAACTCAAGGTACAGAGTAATGCTTCTTTTATTGCTTGATTAAAAATTTTCTCTGCTGGATGTACGCATCAGGCTCTTTATCTGATCCAAGGTGAAAAGGCGAAAGCAGCAGTGAGAGGAGAACCTGCAGCTCCTTGCAGTGCCTGGAGCTCCAGTGCTAGCTGGTGATGGGAGCAGAGGTTTGCTACTTTTTCAGTTTACAATTGCATGTATTATATTCTGCTGAAAGTTTCCCTTATGTGAATTATTTATTGAGGTGGATTATTTAAAGGATTTGCTGCTTCAGGTGTTTGAAGCAAACATATAAAGGAAACCATGATGTGTTCTACCTTTCAGGAGATTTTTCTCATGTGATGGTTGCAGTAAAATGTTGTCAGGCTGAAAGTGTAAAGAAATCTGGCTGGTTTTAGTTCATGTTGAGTGAATAAATTTGTTCTTTGAATTGTACTAGAAGTTTTGAGTAATAGGTACTTCTCTCCCCCCTCCCCATGCAGTATGTGTGCGTGCTTACAGGTCCAATTTGACATTTACAGATTGCAGAATGAGCTTGTTTTTTAAGTCATAATTATGTTTTGAAAAGATAAAAGGGTGGCCTTAACTCAGTGTGGCTGCGTGTCCTGGTATCTTTGGTGGTATTACCTCCTTCAGCTGTCACCTTTGAGGACCATTCATTTTGCCCCTCTCTGAGCAAGTTATTTTTTAACACGAAATCATGTTTGGCCTTAGAGGAAGCCCAAAAATTAGCTCCCAGGGTAGCTTCATTGTTCCCTATTAAAGAGAGTCACCGGTAGCTCTTTCTACACCTTGTTCCAACCATGGAAGCAGAGCCTTTTGCTCTCTTATCAGTAAATGTTTGTGTCTGAACCCTCAACTCCTTTGATGTTTCATTTTTTCCATAGAATCAAATCCTTTAAGCAATCTTCTAATTTTGTCTCCTCTTCTGAGGCAGTGAAAATAGAGTGTGGGGTTTTTTTTTTTGTTTTCCTAAGTAGTGTCTTGTGTTGGACTTCTTGCGTCTGTCTTCCTTTTCCCTCAGGTTCCTGGGAGGACTGAAGTCTGCTTGAAGCAGCAGAACTGGGGCCGCAGTGTGGATCACCACATTGCACACTGGTGCTGCCTGGTTTGCACCCTTCCCATAAACGTGTGCTTATGGGGGGATGCAGTCACCACAGTTCTTCAGAAAAAACAAAAAGGTCTCTATGTGCTGTCCTCTCCTTGAGCTTCTTGTTTGTAGTATGTGAAGGTGGTATCAGAGAAGAAACAGTCATTGGTAGCTGATTTTGAGGTCTGGCATGTATAGCTGGGTCACCTTTCTGAAGACTAAACCAAGATGGCTGGCAAAAATCAATGTACGTACGCTTGAGATACTGTTTTTTCAAAGAATTCCAGTGACTCACAGGACAAGCTATTTTTCTGTATTGAAGTGAGAAGAACTGAGAACTGCTCTTTCTACTGTCTTAACATCATTGGGGAATTCTTCTCATTTAGATGTGGGTATTTCCTCCAACATGCATCCCTCAATAACTCTTTCAGTATTACTGAATCTCTCTTTTTTTGAAGCCTTGGGCTGTCTTAACATTTAGTCTTCCAGGGTCTTCTGGAGTTTCTTTACCTCTGTGTGGTCCTACTTGGTTTCCATTGCTTTCTTTTTCTCAGGTTTTTTGAAGACCTGAACAATAAGTGTCTTTTGTGACATGTTTTCATATCATGCAAACGAAATTTCTAAATTAGCATTCACTCCACAAAGAAAATGGGCTTTGTCTGAGAATGTACAGGAGAAGATTTCCTGCCTTTTTCTGAGTCTCAGAAATGCTTTGTTTTGTGGTGTGCATCCATAAAGCGGAAACAGAGATATGTGCAAGGTATGCAGACATCCAGCATAAGCCTGCTCTGGGAGAGAAAATACCACCTCTGTTGTTTTTAAAGAGGAGGGTGCCCATGGCAGAGATGGTTTTCTTTGAGAGTCACTTCAGTGGTAAACATGAGTGTTTACTGACAAGTAGTTTTTCTGCTCTCAGCAAACAGATTTGGGCAGACACTGCTCTTCATGTTAACTGGTGGCCAGGTTGGCCAGATGGACCAGGTGGTGTTTCTACTACGTGACTCTTTGTTGCTGTATTTTGCACCAGAAAATTGATTTAGGACCTTGGCTGTAGGCTGTCTAACCTATACACAATAATTGTTATCATTCCTGTTTAGCAGTACGTGGGCTCTACCAGTTTACAAGGCTGTAAGATATTTTTTTTAATTGTTCATTCAAGGAGTTGTTCTCCAGAAATTTATTACTATGTTACTTACTAATTCATTATTGAGTTTTAATCTACAAAAGAAATTGTTTTCATCTGCGTGAGTGGTGGGGGTTTGTATTTTGGTTGTGAGGGCCAAACCTCAGAGGAGACGGGCTGTTTTGTTAAATGAGCCATTTTCCCCAGTTACTTCCCCTTCAGTGATGGGGAGGTCTGATTTTGTGTCTGTAGTTGCAAATAACCTGAAAGGCTTTGATTAGTGAAGCTGTGGGCATTGCAATTCAGAGAGGAAGTTAGTGAAGAAAAGGTGGTATTGACTTTGCTTTCCTTTCCTAAAAAGAGCTTTGAATAAAATTGCTTATCTATGACAAGCTTCTAAGGAGTTCTGAGGTTTCCACAGAAAAAAGTAATACACCCCTTGGATTTTCTTGTAACATGGTATTTAATGTTTGGAAATACTTGTATAACATTGTCATTCTGACTTTGTGGTGGAATTACTAAGGCTTTACATCATGCTTGGTGTCGGTATGGGCCAGCCAGAGTAAAACACAATAACTTGGAAGAGTAGCTGACCATATTGCATCCAGGAGGGACTGTCTTGGGCATTTTGCTGCTGAGAGATTTAGTCAGTATTTGCATCATTGTTCTCTAACGCGTGTCTTTGAGTTGAAGAGCTGTATAATCACTGCTTTGTAATTTATCTGTTCAGGTTTAGGCTGGATGATCTGAAATTCAATCTGTATATCTAACACTCATTAAGTCTTTCATTTTCATGTACAGAATTGAGAGCAAATTTGAGCAAACAAGAAGTGAAATGTCCAAGTTAGTACTGTAATTACCTCTAGCCAAAATAGAATGATTCCATCTCAGTTATCTGGAAGAGTCTTTAAATTGGTGGGTCAGCATCTTACATTCAGGGTAGCCTACTTTGTGCTTGCTGTATTATTTATTTTAAAAAAAATAAAAAAAATGAGTGGGTTCCTGTTAGCAAGTTGGATTTATATTCCAAGCTGTCTTGTGCACCTCATTGACTTCATATAAATGCGAGATAACGAAATATAAATCATCTTTCCATCAAATGCTGGAGGAAGAGGGGAAATACAAGCTGTTGTATACTTACTGAGGGCTAGGAGCATGTATTGGGGTAGACAGTTTGGAGCACCTCATATGTATTAGAGATTTCTGTGTCAATGTTCTGTTAGTGTTTGTGAAGGAGAGGCAAAACAGTGTAGCTTTCCTTCACTGCATCAAGGGAACAGAAAGCACTGGGAAGTCCTACAGGACTACTGTTCCTTCTCCTCATAACTTACAAATCTCTTCTTAGAATGATAGGGCTGCCTTTGGTTTAAGGTAGTCATGGTTATTTTTCCTTATTGGGAGCATCCTACAAAATCAAGACAGCATCATCAGTATGATTACTAAGTAGATGGAAATATCTTTAAATGATCTCTATTTGAAAGACTGTATTTAAAGCAAGCTGTCTTCAGTTTAAATTTGTAGACAGAAAATGGAACCATAGATCTCGAGAAACCCCATTCATTTTATATGCCTTCTACTTGAGACTGAAACGGCGGTTTTCCGATTCTATAGAGGATGTAAAATCACAAAGCCGTTCAAAATTTGCCTAGTACGACTTCACCAACTTCACTCTTTCACTGGGGTCAGAACACACACGAGGCATTTGATGGAAGCCTTTGGATCGTATGTCTTAACACTTTTGGAAAACTCTGTCCACACGTGTCCCTGTAGTACATCTTTCATTTTAAGCTCTTGGTCTAACATGCTCTGGGTACGGGAAACTCATTATCTGGTTACGTGAATTTGAATGTACCTTCCCTGATGGCAGATAGACTGTGTTAAATATGCCTAAATTACAAGAATTTATGAAGTAGTCACTTTTAATATAGTTTTCAAGTTGATTTCTTTATGGAAGTCTCCACAGCAAATAGCGTTTGATATATGGGAAACTTTGACACTACTTTTTCCTGTATTTGAAAAACACAGTGATAAAGTAGCCTGGTTGTTGAAATGTCAGAATTTCACTTTGACATTTAAAGGAGAGTTTCGATTTTCTGGTTTGTTCTAATCTGGCTTTTTTTTTTTTTGATATTGAGCTTTTTAAAGAAGATATAAAACCTCATTAGTGGATAAGGCTTCATTTCTGTATCACAAATGCAGTTGAAGATTTCTGGAATTTATAGCAGTGTCCTTTAAAAAGTGCTATTGATGGAGATGTTGCTTCTAAAATACTGACTATCCCATATGGATCTTGGCCTTTGAATGTTTGCTTGGAAACTGGATGTGTAGGTGGAGGAGGAGAAGGGGTGGGAGGCTGCAGACTGAAAATGTGCAGAAATGGTTGGTTTTTCTTCCTATGTAACAGAAGAAACTTCAGTCTGCTGAATTCCTTTTTAATAAAGAAGCAAAGACAAGTTAATTTAAAATTATAAAAATAATGATAATGAATAACATAAAGCTAAATGGATGTCTGATCTGGACATTCCAGCTGTCAAGAAATTATGTGATTATCTCTGTGTTGGGTCAATGAATTACTTAATTTACATAGTTTCATAGTTTTTTTAAGACTTTTTTTTTCTGAAAAGTTAATTACCTCTTTCTTAATACATTTTTTGTTTTAAAAAGATAGTGTACATTTTGCATACTTATTAGCTGTATGCATTAATATGCATTATAATTCAGAGCCTTAGTATTAAAAGATTAATAGCTTGATAAATAGAAAAGGATAATTTTTTTACTGCATGTGTGTAAAGCCAGATGGGATTGCAATTCTATTAAAATGCAATCATGACTTGAAGTATCTTCAATATAAATTGGCTAAAATGTTGAATAAATGTTACCCGTAAATAAAAATACAGTTTGATAAACTCCTTTTTGCTGCATTGAACACACACACAAAAAACTTGATTAGTAAATAGAATGAGAATTTTTGGTTACCTTCTCTTTGAAGAATTTTAGAACTAGGAGAGCTTTTTTTTAAAAAAGTTTGCTTTATATTTGTGGGAACTAAATGTAGTTCCATCTCAGCTGAAATAATTTCTTAACTTCTTAGGCAAGTCACTAAACTCGTCTAAGAACTAGACAAGAACTAGAAATTATTTTAAAATATTTTTTCTCGCTCTTTCAGGGATGAGTATTATTATTCAGTATTTGAACAAGATCTCTTGCTCTAGATATTTGTATTGGGAGTTCTCCTAGCTCGTTTGTTTGACTCCTTAAATTTATCAGCCTCAATCCTGTTTTGCTCTAATGTTTCAGCTGGTAAATGGAAGTTGTCTTAATAGGCTATAGTATTGTTACATTTTTCAGCTAGTGCCTTGTTTCAATTTGAATTATAATGGGTTTCTTTCTAAAGAAGAAAAACATTATTTT
Organism: Scolopax mira; assembly: GCA_004320125.1. NCBI lineage: Eukaryota > Metazoa > Chordata > Aves > Charadriiformes > Scolopacidae > Scolopax > Scolopax mira. Next base: position 23,841 of record BJBW01002971.1, on the reverse strand, counting down.
AAAAATCTGATTAAAATGAAAATATTTTAATAAAAAACATACTGTACTTTTGCTCTTTGTGGTGGCTATGATATTTTTTTAACCATAAAGCAAGTAGTACTGCTTAAAGCATTTTGCTCTAGAACGAGAGTACATAAATTGAGATGCATTGCAATTTGTATCAAAATTTTATGAGTAAACTGCTTTAGGGGTTTTTAATTCAGAGAATAATGACCAGTAATGTAAAAAAATGTCAGTTACTGGGTAATATGTAATGCCAATGAAAAATCCTTTTTTAACTTTCTTTTTTTCCCATAAACAAATTTTCAAACAGTCATTCATGTTGCATTGAGAGCTTGCAAGAGAGTTGTGGCAGCGTAAGATTCAAGGCAAAAGCTGAAATAACCATCTCCCAGAATTTTCTCACTTTTCCCTCCTCTTTTCAGTATCTTCATTTTTGATATATTAGTTTGATACCCAATATCTGAGAACTCATGCGCTGAAGTTGAGTATTTTTCTGAAAGCTGTTGCCATCCAGTGCAAACTGGGAAGTTGGGTGAGGGCATTATCCCATGCAAGGGGGGTGGCACAGTGCAGCCCTGTGAACCATAACCCCTGCACGGTGTGTCACTGATTGATTTTGGGGTGATAAGCTGATTGCTGAGTGAGTCTTTATGGAGGAAGGCATGGCTAGTTTGGACAACTTGGGGGCTGGCAGGAAGTCAGGAGTTGGGAAGGCAGGGAACTTCACTAGCCCTGCCTGCCTTTCTGAGTGGGCAGAGTATCACACTTCTGGTTTTGGAAGATGTAAAAAATAAATGCATCTACAAAATTTAGAGAGATAAAAATGAAAAATATATTTTGCTGCCCACCCTTGTTTCTGGTTTTACATGTCAAATAAATTTTAATTCATCTCTAGTATAAAGTTCCTGTGTTTTGACAAGGTGGTACAGCATAATTTAGGTTTTTGATTGAGAAAAACTTGTTGTGTTTGTAAATAAACTAGGAAAGAAAGTAGTCGTCAGTGTTTGATATACTATTAATTCAAGATACCTATTTGATGATCCTTATCATAATTGAGTTAATTTTTTGCTGATTTACAGCTTTGTAATGCTATATAATAACTGATGGAAAACTGATTTCAAACACTAAAGGTTGAATCCATCATACAAACATCTGTTCTGATTTGTTATGAAAAAGAATCTAGTAAGAAATGTAAATATAGCAATAAAAGAAAATATATAAACAGTTGATTTTCTAATTGCCACACAGAAAGGGAAGATAACAGCATCACTCAGCATCATCTTCTTATATTTCCATACATATATTTAGACTTAAAACTAGCTACCCCTAAAGTGAAAGACACCGTAGTCCCTTGGAGAGGAAGCAGTTTCCAAGAACACAGCTGTATTGAGGCACTTTTGTTGTTGGCTTTGCAGTGGTTTTTATAGTTCAAAGGCCATTTACTTTACAGTGGTGTGTGGGGCGGAAAATCCCTCCTTAATTGCTCTCAATATTTTAATAACTTTTTGGAGGCTTCTTAAGCTGTTGTGTCTGGCATTTAGTATCATGATCTCTTTCATTGAGTTTTGGGTTGAGGAATCGTGTTCTGGAAATTGTTTAGCGTTGTTGTTAAGATTTCTCAAAGCAATACAGTTTTCTTGTATTGCATCTTTTTTTCTGCAAGACTTTTTTTTTTGTTCTGTGAATTTGATTTGATGTACAGGTAAGCTACAGAAAAAATTTTTGCTCATGATTTATGTATTAAGATCAGAGAAGGTTTTAGGAAAGATAGGCTGGGAGAATTCAGATGACACTAGTTTCACTTGCCAACTATTTTTCAGAAATTGGCTTTGAGCGTTGACTGACCTGTTTTTGTATACAGAAGATGGGAAATGGAAAAGTCAGTAATCTGAGGTATCAAATAAAATTCCTTTGGAAAAGAAATGCAACTGTATTTAGTATATCTAAAAGTTAAGCTACATATGAGATGTAATAAATTTAGGGAGCAGTCTTCAGAGGGGGATGATAGACAATTTGATTGCAAATACCTTCAGTGTTTAGTGCATGTTATTCTTAAATAAAAGTTAATAAAATAAATGTGAGTAGCGGTAAGCCTGCGGACATGCATTATACAGTCTTGTCAGTGAATCTGTTCTTTTATCTCTGGGGATGAGCACAGGCAGTTAAAATACAAAGTGTGGTCACTCATCAGTTTCAGGCAAGGATACCAGCTCTCAGGAACACGGAAAGACTCATCAAGTAACTCTTCCTAAAATTAGGAAAATATGCCTGTTTTGTAAACGGATTTTTTCTAGTAAAGGTAGTACGTAATATAAACCATAATTAGCAAATGAAATATGAATGTTTACTAGTGGCAAAAAATATCCCTTTCTGTATAAGTGTTAAGTATGTATTTGAGAAAGTGTGTGTTAGGATAAAGTTTTAAAGATGAAGTTGTTTATCCAAAGTACCATTTTTCATAAAGATTGTAGTTACGCAGCCTTGTTTCAATGTCCTCTCTGAAGGCAGAAAAATGAGAGAGAAATCCTCCTTTTGGTTTTAACGGGAGAAGGCTGGGCAGTTGGGCATCCGTGCTGTCTAACAGGTGGCCGAGCTGGTCAGGAGAGGAGTGTGGCCAGCATGGCAGAAGACAGAGATGAAGGTAGAGGAACTGGCACTATCACAGCGTTGGACCAGAGGGAAATTCCACCAATCGAGGTTTGGGATTGGTGGGGAGCTAAAGACATTTACTTCTGGGGGGAGCTTAAGGAGCACAAGGTGGGAAGGCTGGAACTGCTGCAGGGAGAGAGAGCACCAGAGGACCTATGGGTGCTGTGGGAAAGCCATCACAGGGACAAGCTGGCAGTGAAAGGGTGCAAAGCTGGGGTTTGCACAATAGGGGCTTAAGAGACAGGAAGTGAATTCATAGGAAACTGGTCTTCCTTCAGCTTGCTGCTCGCAAAACAAGCTATTCTTTAGAGCCTCGGAGCAAGGAAGCAAGGAAAGAAAGAGGGCAAGAAGTAATGCAGCAGCTGAATCTCCTTAGGCCTAACCTTGGGGCCAGAGGGTTTCTTTCACTGCAGAGAGAAGGAGGATTTGCAGTGGATCCCTTCTCCGGAAGTGATGCTAACCAGTTCGGGTTTTTAATCTCAGAAATATGTCCACCTAAAAATTAAACCTGTTTGCAGGTTTGACAACTTGTTTGCAAGAATGAAAATGGAATGGTTTAGTGTGGGTCAGCTATAGATTGTGAACAGTGTTGTTTCCTGTGAGACACCATAACATAAAGCAGGCTTTCTGCTGCTTTGCAGTGCTTTTGCTCCCACTCTTTTTCCCCTCACTTGAAAGCTTTCAGTTATTCTTCTGACAGCTAGTTGTATTACAAAGGATTGTGGCTTCAGGTGAACTGTAACCAATGAGTCAGAATGGGAAAATAGAGTTGCATTTCACTAGTTGATAAGTTTTCATTAAAATAAAGATAATAAAAATGACATAATTATGACTGCAATTCCAAGTATATTTGACTCTCCCAAAGTACTTGAATGCTTAGTTTTCCGTGAAATTCCTTACATGGATTTCATTTAATTTGGATGTAAGAATAGGGATACCCTTACAAATAGTAGTAAGTGAACATTTCTGTTAGTAGCAAGTTATGGCAGTGTTTACCCTTCCAGTGGTGACTCATGTAGATTGTACTTTAATAGAATTGTGATTTTTGTTATAGATGCATACAAAGTTTATAATCATCCTAACTTTATTCTTGCTTAGGTATGAGTAGCCATCGTACTAAATTGTATTTTTAGACTTGTTTCCTAAGGAAATGAAGCTTACAGTAGTCATGCTGTCCCACTCGGCTGTCATTGTCCATCCATCTGTCCACCCTTGATAACTCAGCCAACTTTAAAGAAACTTGACAGACTGGCAGAGAGAAACTAACTGGTTTTCTCCAACCTATTGCCTGGGAGGGTCATTGCTGATGTCCCCCACTGGAGGAGAAGCCAGAGTGATCCCAGCCCTTTGCTCAGTCCAAGCAGGTGTGAAAGGCAGTGAGCTGCCAAGCACAGGGCTTGGCCGCCCAGACCAACGAAGGTAGGGAGGGCAACACCAGAAGAGGTAGGGTACATTTTGAGGGCATTTTGGAGATTGCAGTGGGGGAGCTAAAGGTATGAGAAGGACCTGGGGGCGCGAAGACTGTCCTATAGTAAGGGGGCATATTGTGGATCCTGCAGGAGATGGGGGTGGCAGAGGAGGAGCAGTGCAGCAGGAGGTGTAAGGAGAAAAACAGGAACAGATTTAATCCATTCTGCTTGTGGAACAACTTGTTTCTTCTTCTGTCATAGGCATAGTTATGAATGCTGTAAGCTCACAGAAAAAATGAGGGTTAGATAATGTTGTGTATGCCTTTCTCTGTGCTTGGCAGACAGATCTCTGTATAGTTAGCTACTTTGGTCAAAATAGCTGGAAAACACTCTTTGGTGCACATCACTGCTGTTGCAAAAATCTAATCATTACCATGCTATCAGCCTTAAAAAGTTTAGTTTCGTTAAGTGTTAAGTTTAAAGGGCTCTGACTACCTTTATTGATAAAGGAAAAAAAAAAAAGTGAAGGTTATATCTTTTATTTTTATTTCCCTATGTTGTTACGATTTGTGTTGAATGGGGAGAATAGAATGGAACATTTAAAATGTCAGATGCAGCATTGGAAGGTTTGTAGAAAAAGATGCAACTTGTGAAACTCAAAGTGAAAGAAAGTGTTTGGATGATAACCTTTTGATAAACATTTAGACACCTTTATCAGAGGTTAGAAATGTTTTTGAAAAATATCTTTCACCTGTTTGTTAATAATTTTTTCTCTAAATACTTCGGTTTATGGCATTCTCTTATCGCATCCCAATATCTCACGGTTATCTCTGGGCTCTGATTTTCAGCTGGTTTTCTCCTGGCCAGCTACTTAATCATTTGCTCTTTTTTGGTTGTTGCTTTTTTTCTTTTTTAATTGTATTAATTCTCGTGCTGTAATCCAAGAAGTGGTACCACATATCTCCATTACAAAGCACATCAAAACTTCAGATTTAATCTGGAAGGTTCAGTCTCAGTGTAGGGCTTTATGTAGAGATAATCTATTGAAATACACTTGCTTGTTTTCCATGAAGTTATAACAAGTAATTTCCCCCCTTTCCTAACAGAATGACCCTTAAGCTGTGTTTGTTTATATCACCCTAATTTAATGCTCCTTAGGTCTGATACATCCTTGCCTTTTGATTGAAAATTATCTGTAAACTGATGAAAATTTCCAGTCTTGGCAGACATCAGAGGCTGGGCTAAGCTTCCGATTAGTGCTTGCTTGGACACTCTTTTCCTGCCATTGTCTCCCCTAGTACAATAAGCCACTCTCCCTCATTTTGCCTGAAAGCGCAGCCACTGGCTCTGAAATGATATAGTAAGAATGACATTAGGATGTAAGCAGGCTCCAGCAGGAAGCAAGGAGCTGCTGGGGAAGGTCAGGAAACATTTTAGGGTCACTGGAATTTTCTGCAGTCTTCTGAGACCTTAAGACTGTATTAATTAATGTATTTAACCCTTCTAGTTTGCAGTCCCTGTGTGGTCGTGTGTGTTCTGTTTGTCTGTGCTGTACAGCTAACCCCATGAAATAGCTTTACACTGAACAAGCGTCTTTGAAGATATTCATCATATATGCATGTACATTGATGTGCATATGTATTTTTTAAACAGCCTACATTTTTCAGCAGGGTAACAGCCAGATTAAATAGTCCTGAATTATTAAAAATGAAATAGCATGCATCTCCTTCTATCAGATTATTTGAAGAAACAAAAGTAATATTTATTTTTATCCTCCCATTCAATCTGTCATAATCGGCATGTACTCATTGTGTCTCAAGTGAATCTTTTGCATGCCAGCTGCCAAGAAGGCTCTAGAAGCATGGAGATAAGTAGAAGATCTCTATTTATGTGGTGGTTTTTGCTTTCAGTCCCCTTCATGACATTTTGGGTGTTGCTTTTTTTGTGCTATATTGAGACTTCATCTTTTGTTTCCTCTTCAGAACTTTTATAAGTGAAATTCACAAGAGAGGGCTACTTGCTCACTTTATCTTTCAATTAATGTATTAGCTTAAGCAGTCCTTGCTGCAAAAGTTTGAAAAGTACACCAAGTGCAATTTTTCTTCCCTGTTTTCTTCCACAGTCATTAGCATGGTTCCTCTAATTAGGAAAAAAAGAAGTTATGTATTTAATGTTGTTGTTGTTTCTTCTCTGCATTGTATTTCGTGCTATAATTAAAGCCACACAGCGCATAAGAATTTACAGATTATAGGGGAACATATGCAAATGGTCTTCCTCAACGTCAGGTTTATGGTTTTATGGCACATGACGAAATGTAGATGAAAGGGGTGTGGATTTCAGAAGGGGGCTTGCAGTTGGAAGGAGTTGCAGCTGTAGCAGCCTGGGGACAGAAGAATGGAGAGAGCAAAATGTAATCTGCAGAGAAACTTAAGCTTTTATTGGCATGCTAGTTTATTTTTGTAGATTTTTCTTTCATGTTTTGCTTGAACCAAATTAAAGTCATCGCTAAAATTAAAAGGCACGATAATTTGGCTGGAGTTTTAAGAGACATAACAGCAAGCTATGCAACCGTTCCAGCGATTAGCTGTTCTCCTAGCGAAGAAACCACTGCTTTTAAGTGTGTTAAAACTCTGGTACTTCTGGGAAGAGAGCTGTTGTAATGCGAATTGCTCCTTATTTAAGGTGCATCAGCTGGATGCAAAAGATGATCTCTCAAAGGTGTTACTGTTTCCCCACCATGTAATGTTACGGGAGAGATCTCCGTTTAGCGGCGTTGGTAGTGCCAGGGGAGCGTGTCATCAAATCCAGTGTTTGGGGACAAACATTCCGAGTGACCGCTTTGCTTTTCTCTCTTGAACAGGTCTGGGGAAAACCAAGAGAAAGACGAGCGCTCGAGACGCCTCGCCCACTCCCAGCACGGACGCAGAATACCCATCCAACGGCAGCAGCGCCGACCGGATTTATGATCTTAACATTCCAGCCTACGTGAAATTTGCCTACGTGGCAGAGAGGGAGGATGAGCTGTCCCTCGTTAAAGGATCCCGAGTAATTGTCATGGAGAAATGCAGCGATGGCTGGTGGAGAGGTAGCTACAATGGACAGATCGGCTGGTTTCCTTCGAACTATGTGGTAGAGGAGGTCGAGGAGGCAACTGCAGATTCACCCAGCTTCCTCAGCTTAAGGAAAGGCGCTTCCATGAGTAACGGCCAGGGCACCAAAGTACTCCACGTTGTTCAGACACTGTATCCGTTCAGCTCCGTCACAGAAGAAGAGCTCAATTTTGAAAAAGGGGAAACGATGGAAGTCATTGAAAAGCCAGAAAATGACCCGGAATGGTGGAAATGTAAAAATTCCAGAGGCCAAATCGGTCTTGTTCCTAAAAACTATGTAGTAATCATTAGCGATGGTCCTACCATTAACCCTTCCCATCCGCCTCAGATAAGCTACACGGGACCATCTTCTACCGGGCGGTTTGCTGGCAGAGAGTGGTATTATGGGAACGTTACCCGGCACCAAGCAGAATGTGCCCTGAACGAAAGGGGAGTGGAAGGAGACTTCCTTGTTAGAGATAGTGAATCTTCGGTAAGTGGTCCTTGGCCCAGCAGGCTTTGCCATACCCCGTGCTTGGGTTAGCCATCTTGGGTTAGCCAACCTCAGAGTTAACAGCTTCCCTATCTGCAGGAAAGGGCTTTTCACCCTTAAAGGAGAAGCAACGCTTTGGCGTTACCAACCCATTTGTGCGCTTACTGCTTGTGAGAATCGGTATGTTACTGGAATGCAGTGACATTTACACTGAAATTTAACAGCTGTGCCCTGTGTTATCCAGGGTTTCTTAATTAGCGGGCAAGCAAGTAAATAGCTCAGGCTTCGGTTTGACTTTTCATGTGTTCCCCATATACAGTCCTCCTCAAATTTACAGCGCTGCGAGATAAAATAATTCTAGTGAGTTGCAAATTTGGTCTTTGATTTGATTTTTAAGGCCATTTTCCAATGGGATTTTCACATTGGTCAGTTTAATTCTGCCTTTAATTGAATAATGTCATAGGTTCTTTAAACTGTTGGTTAAAATCCTATTTTAATATATTTCTGCTCTACTTAGATTACTTAGGTTGTAATAAGGTAAAGTTACTATTGTATCTAATTGTTAAGATTATGATACACAACAGAGAGGGTCAAGTCAGCAGCTCATATGCTTTGTAAATTGAGCCTTGATGACATCAGAGGGATATGAGTAGGGCTGGTTAGGGATCATTGTGATTCTGAAAGTTCAACTTCAAAATTGCACTGAAAGGTCTTTCATGTATGCTGAGACTAGAGAATTCATAGTTAAGGCATTCAAAATTTAATTATCCCTTGACTGTGATTTTTAAAAGGTGACAGATTTTAATAATTGCCTAATACATCTTACAAAAGCTAGCAAAAAAAAAAAAAGGAATAAAATCTAAATTTCTGATTAGGGCTTTTCTGCATTTATTGATTTAATTGTGAGGCCATTCTATGACTGTTATTTAGTAGAGGTCTCCTAAGTATTTTGCTGCTTCACATACAAAAATTCAAAATAATATAGTTGTATTAGCTAAGTCTTCTAATTTAAGTGTACAATACCACTAAAATAAGTATATCTTATACAGCTATAGACATCTATCTCTGTGCTATATTTATATCAGGTTTCACTGTGCCTGTATTGTGGACTATCCTGGTAGACTGCAAATAAAAACTAAGGCAGTGTCAACTGCATATATAGTTTGAGCTATAATACGCTTTTAAAAAGATTTATTGACTAACTAATGTCTTCAGAAGGCCATATTGATCGCATATATCACTTCTGGATAGAACTTGTGATATTCTTTATCATAATAGTCTATAAATTGCATGAAAACTGTTCCCATATACTATTCCTCATGTAAATTACTTCATTAAGTAATCAGTAGTCGGTGTTGGCATGACTGCATGCTGGAAAACAAAGAAATTTTCTTTAAGGGGGAGAATTAAGCATGACCAATGGAAATGAAGATCCTTTTAGCTCTCCCTACTTTTTTGGAAGCATGTTTTACATTTCCATCTGCTAATTCTGCTTTTGTAAAGTTACATTTTCAGCTACTCAGAAGAGGTCTCAAAATGAAGTGAAAATCTGAAGTAGTAGTAAGGTAGATTCATTAGGTAATGCATACTCTATACCTTTTAAATAAAATTTCTTTCTTAACACAACTCTAATAAACTGAACGGCAGCTTCCTAGATGAGCAGAATCTCTCTATTGAATCAACAGAGCCTGCATTTTTAATATAATGGTACTAAAAATTTTGGATTGGCTGGCATGTTGGCTCTGGGTGAGTGAGCTGAACAGTGGCAGCAGAACAGCTGAAAGACAAGGCAGTTGTTAATTCTGTAGGGTTTTCTAAACCCAAATAAAAGTTTGCATTCTAATTTTTGGAAAACAATGCTAGTTTTTTATTATTATTGAAGCCATGACTCTTGCTATTCCCTGAAATTTTATATCATATGTAACATTATTGACAGAGTACAATTCTGTAATAGTCTCAAATTTTTTTTATTTTTTTTTTCTGGGTACAGTATTGTCTGGTAAAATTTTTGGGTATCTTTCCTTGATGAATTTGCTCTGCAGAAGACATGGTAGCTGTCAAGCTACCCTGTCTTTGAAGTTCTGTGTCACTGAGCTCCTATTGCTGCTATTAGTCAACTGTAATCACTAAATGAAAGCAAATGCAAATAAACCTGAGGAGAACAGGAAGGAAAATAGAGATTAAATAAGCATAAACCAAAGCAGAACAGGAAGAAAAATAGAAATTTAGAAAACATGACTGAATTACAGAGGCTGAGAGGCATCAAATTTGTTTAGTCAACAGAAGGAAACTCTGAGGTGGGGCATATAGTCTTCTAAAATGTAGAAAGCTGCTGGAGGATTATGGTAATCATTAAATTCTAGTAGTTCAGCTGTCTCTTCCAGGTGGCATCCTGTCTGACAGGGGCAGGCAGGTATAACTGGATGCGGTCTACCCTTGGTGTGTCCATTCAGCAGGTAGAAGCTCACTTTCAGATCTGGATGCTGCATTTTGAGTTACCCTGAGACAGTAGCTATCGATTTTCCTCTGTCTTTTGGGAAAGTGCCAGAAGGACAGTTTGAAAATTAATACATTACTTCAAATACAAAAATGCACAGCCATTTCTCAGTGCACGCCATGTCACAGTGACCCCTGTGCTACAGCTCGTTTCATTGCTCCTAAGAGTCTACAAATTTAAAGAGTAAACAAATTTCCTTGAGAGGACACAGTAACCTTTTCATGAAATATGACATCATAACACTAAACATACTTGTATTCAAAGCAATTTTTAATTTCCTGCCTCCATTGTTGCTGGGGAAATTGTTGCTTATGGAGCACAAAAAGATTTATTCAGAATCTGGTCTTCTAACGGCATCTAACACTTACTGGAGTCCCTGGAAATTTACTCATTTAATATTACAGCAAGTTTTTTGCACGCACGCAAAGAAAAATGTGCTGAATTCAGGAACTTGCCTCTTTTTCTTCTTCTAATCTTGATTTGATCTTGCAGATCCTGTATTTGGGGTTTTTTTTGAGCAGTGAGAGACTGTAGCTATGCACGTAAATGCTTCCTTTGTCTTAGTGCTACTACAGCTACTTAGTTTGGTTTAAAGAAATACATTACTACATCTCAGACTTTTGTCTGCTCTCATCTTTATATATCATACCATCATATAACTTGTTTATGCATTTGAACTATAAAAGCATTGGTGATTGCTAGATGGGGTGTTGTTTGTTTTTTTTTCTAAAGTGCCAGGAGTGATGTAATAAGTAAATGAGCAAATTTGATAGCATTAGGAAAAAGATCACACAAAAAAAATATCTATTTCAAGCTTATTATATATGGAACAATGACAGATTTTAGAAATAGCTCTTAAATGCTTGATGGTTGCTGTATTTTATATGTATGACTACAAAGGCCGTGGCTAAATATCACCAGGAGTGTTTGCGTGATCAGAGCGAAAGTTGTTGATCAGAGAGATCAGACTGAAGAGAGTGAAGTTGTCAGCTCTCCCATTTGCTCATCTTTCCCCCAGACCAGCACTTCCCATTACACCGTGTTATGAGCCCACCTATTAAAGCTGTGGATGCAGGGGTTATTCCTATCTAAACAGGCCTCATAGATAAAACTGTGAGTCATCCTGCTAATCTCGTGCCTGATTTCTGACCTCTTTTAGGGTTTTCTATAGCCTTCCATCACCATAGTTACAAAAAGTCATCTGCATAAAAGTTTTCTTTAGATTATATTGAATTTGCTCTTGCTGAGCAATGAAAAGCTGTCCTTGGATAGATGAAGGTTTGTATTGTTCTGTATTTGCTTGATGAGACTCTCGTGTTTTTCCATTTCAAATGAATCATTAGATGCACGATTTTACAATGTTTCTCTAGATTTAATTTAACAGATAGATTTCTTTAGCCAAAAATATTCTCCACAGTTGCATTTAGATCTACAGGATGCTGCTGTGGTAGAGAATATCCTGCGATGAACTCTGTGAGGTAGCTAGGAGCCTGATTATCTTCATTAATTACAAAATACTATTATTAGAAACATACTTGTTTGAACCATTTAAGCCCATAGTTTATGTAACAGGCACAGTTATCTACTGATAACATTTTTGCCAACTCTGTTATACCAAGATAATGTCATCTTAAGTTTTGGAGATGTAAAGGAGGAGACCGAATATGGCCAGTTAGAAATACTGCTTGACTTGTTCTTTCTGTTGCAGGCATTACAGTTGATTAAAAACTGAAGTTTATTGTGCCATTTAAGTAGTTCTCCTGAACAAATAATGTAGACTTAATATATGCAGTCTCTGTATAGCCATTTCTTACCCTTTTTGAGTTGCAGGCTCTTTAGCAGTCAGATTTTTGTTCTTTCTCTGTAGCACTTAATACAAGACAAGCCCTTCTTGGCTGACATTGTTGGCCTGGGTTGGGTAGATGATTGTCATGCTTTGGAGATCTAAGATTCTGCTAGAGAGAGAAGAAAATTTGGAAGGAACAAATTTCCCCAACAATGCCATTTATGATTAAATTGTGTTGTTTCATTCTCAAATGAAGGTTGTAAAGAGGGAATGTTCTTTCACTTGTTTTCCCTTGTATAGCTTTATAATTTGTCTTCATGATAAAGTTTTCCAATATTTTTTTTTTAAAAGCCAGTGAAGTTCCTGACCAAAAAAGTAAAGTTAAAGGAACGTCTTCCTTCCACATTCTTGAGGCACAACCGTGCCTATAGTCATCTTAGTCATAAGCAAGAGTTAAAATAAAGGAATCTGAAACAATTCCTTCACACCTGGCTTGAAGAGCTGCAGATGCATAATAACAAATCTTCAATTTTCTGATTTAGAAATTGATTTAACTTCAGGTTTAAGTCTTCCCAATCATGACAGTACAGAAATATTCGCAGGTTCCATGCCACGAAGCTATGCTTTGTAATTCTGTTGCAGAATTATCAACTCCTCTGTAGATTTCAGAGATTAAATTTTACTTCTTATGTGCCTTTATTTGGTGTATATAAGGCTTTTATTCCTGGAGAAGTTAGTGTGCAAACATCTAAATGTAGCAATTAATTTAAGAGAGAGAAGTGAGAAAAATTGGTCAGCATTTGAAACAAAATAGCTTAAACAGTAAATAAAATAAATAGATTTGGAGCAAATCCAAGGAGGACAGCAGGGAACCAATTCAAGCTGTATTGAACAAACATACTTTGAAATGGCAATGTTAAGAGCAGTAGTTTATCTAGAGGTGGTTTTTTTTAATAGTCTTTTTAACCATATTGCATGTTTGGTAGAGTAGAAAAAAAAAAGAAACAACCATTGCTTTTGCTTTTTGTTCTTGTGTCCTGTGGAAGTTACTACACTGAGGCCAGTAAAGGGTTTCAGGATTCTTGCAACAGCTGTTCAAGCTCTTCCATCTCTTTGCACCGGATGATGGCTCTCAAAAGAGTTAGATCAGCCTTTCCGCTACTTTTTTTTTTTTTTAATTAAATCAGATCACGAAAAGAATAAACTTTGTAACATATATTCTGGAGAAAATAAGTGATTACAATGTCTTCTTTTTATGCATCAATCTAATTAGCAGCTCCAAGGCTGGGAAGAATGGGCAGTAGTTCAGGAAAGTGTTCATTCATTACCGGTATAATTAAAATGACAGGAAGAGTATTTAATGTATTGCGTAGACCACCTCGCAAAGATCCAAGTCTGGTGTGCCTGGGACATAGGACAGTAGATCAGAGGTCTAAGACCTATTCTAGCACTTTTCTGTGTCATTAGCACATCCATTCTGGTCTAAAGACAATGATTCTTAGCAGATATAAGGAGCTTTGAAAACTCATATTTTTTACATGCTGAAAACAATTGTGCTTTGTCTGAAAACATGAAAAGTTTGTGGTGTGCAAAGTGATTATTGCACTTATTTTTAAACCTTTCTTATAGCATCTTTTCCTGTTGCTATTGGTTCAGATTATGAACTTTCCGTTTGTAAACTCTTCTATTTTAAAAGAGGGCCCTTTGATTCCTGGTTTTTGCTTGGCATGGGCATAGCCCATGGAAGCACCTGAACTTAATCAGTAAGATTTGGTCTTGTTTTTCAAATCCTAAGCAGCCAGTCTGTATGTGCTCCCCTCAATGCAGTCCTCCTTGGAGATACCTTACGGACCTGCCTAGTGGCCTGTGTTTAGAGCCCAGCAATCAGTTTTCTAGAGCCCGTGCCCTCAATTTCTCTTCCATGAGCTCAGGGTGTCAGAGCTTGGCCTGTGCTTTGTTAACATTTCATGGCTGCTGTGCAGGGTTCTGGAGATGCCCATGCTGGAGGGTTTGTCCACATGACAGTCAGGGTCTCGGCCACAGCACAGTGTTGGTACAACCGGGTTAGCTTTAACCCAGCAGGGTAGATCTTGAAAACAGGTCAGTCTTGGTGTGGGCTCTGTGCCGGCCTATTTGCGATGCTTCTGAGGCTGGGGTTTAATACCACAGCTAGCTGGCTTCACATAGTCGTTTTCAAACTTGGACCTAGGGATAGATGACAGGGCATGAATCCAGTCTTGGGTGGAGCATTGAGAACCCTGAAGATACGCTATTAGACGTTTCTTTTCATCCCTCTCCTCTTGGCAATCATGGGGGGATGTTGCGTGTATTTTGAGCCAGTGGATTTGGAACAACTCAATGCCTGAAGCTGCCTTCCTGCCGGATCCTCGGTTGACCTGCCCAAGGCCCGGTGGCACCAGATGGAAGAAGTTCTGGATGTTATGTAAAATAATTTTTAAAGAAGTGGTGCTTGTGGATCTGGAATGTAGTGTCTTGAGGTGGGCGAGCGAGGTCTGCCCCATGTCTTGAGGAGCCAGGGAGCTAGCTGCTGGCTTGAGCAAGGCAGGAGGGGAAGAGCTGCTGCCTAAAGCCGAGGTGCAAGCCTGGGGAGCTGGGCCAGAGCCAGATCAACAGGCACAGCAGGAGCTTTGCTTGCTCTGGACAGGGCAGATGGAGTAGGAAGGGAAGAAGGCAGAGAAGGTATCGGTGCTAAAACCCATGAGGGGCAGATGCAAGGGATGAGATACTGGGATAGGTTGAACATAGGAGACGTGCGGGGCAGAGACTCACAGCATTTCAGGAAAAAAAAAGACAGTGTGCCTGAGAAAATGCAGTCCTTCAGCTTACTGGGGTACATACTTAAGTGTATACCTGACCCTCAAAGGCATTGTAGAGGACTCTGGAAGCTGTGGTTTCATGAACCGAAGTCTGGTGACAGCAGTAACGTCCGAGGGCTCCTGCTCCCCCCCTGCTTAGTCCTCTGCCATGCTGCATAAGGCAACGCTGTGAACCAGATAGTCCCTTGTGGGTTTTGTTTAGCCCGGACAAATTCAGGTTCTCAGCGCTGGCCTGACCAAAGCAGCAACGCGGTGCAGGGGGAGGACCGTGGGACTGCACGAAGGCCGTGTTTGAAGTTCAATGCTTTCTTCCTAAAGCAGGCAGAGACCCTGCAGCAGGACCTCCAGAGTCACATCAGGTGCTACTCATCTCTATTAGGTACTTAGTATAAACTCTGGTGTGTGCTTTTTATTTTCCCCATTGGCAGGCAACACCTTCCTACAGCTCCCTTTCACAGGGCAAAGCCTGTGCTCCAATCTCTAGGGCCAGGCAGCAGCTAGAGATGGAGTTCAGCCAGAAGCAAGGGACAGTGTGTCCTTTCTACCCTCCTACGCTGGCCTGTGGTGCAGAAAGCTGAATGGTCTCATCCTGGCTGTTTGGATGACAGCACTGTCTTCGTTAAAGCTAACAAATGCCAAGACGAAGAGATTTATCATGTGAAATTGTTCTGTCCTGAATAACTTAATTAGTGCTTAAATTTTGCCTTTTCTGGGTGGTGGTTTGGTGGTGAGATTTGTACTGCCTTTTCATTCTATAACTTTATCTTTTTTTACCAAAAAAGTTGTACTCAGTAGGTGAAATTATTTCCCATACATGTGGTAATGAAAATAAAAGGTGAATGTGTTTTTGTCTTTTGCAATGCAAAGCAAGAACGGCCCTCTAGTGGTCATGGCCCTAAAAAAAAAAAAGCAATATGGGAATTTTTCTTCATCTCACACAAGCAATGGTGCAATGATTTTTTTTTCTCCAGGACTCTCTAGCAAGGAAATCATACATGATGAAAGTTTTTCCCTTCTTGACATTCTTGTGCTTCTAGATTGAGTAACTAAGATAATATTTGCAATTTAGTCATGTAATTGGCAACTTCAGATTGTGCATCTGGGGAGCTTTCGCTTAACTGACTTAACTGTGCACGTTAATAATGATGGCAATTATTTATTGAATAATAGACTATTGGGTTTCTTAAGTAGCTAAAGCAGCGAGCTGTGGAACAAAGACTAGCATAAATTACAATGAACTGTATGACACGGTTTGTTCCTGAAACCACAAAATTACGCCTTCATTTTGTTCACTTTTATGTAATTCTTTTTTTTTCTTTCTTTTTGAATTCTCAACAGCCCAGTGACTTCTCGGTATCTCTAAAGGCATCGGGGAAGAACAAACATTTCAAGGTGCAGCTCGTGGACAATGTCTATTGTATTGGGCAGCGTCGCTTTAATACTATGGATGAGTTGGTGGAACACTACAAAAAGGCTCCCATCTTCACCAGTGAACACGGGGAAAAGCTATATCTTGTGAAAGCACTTCAGTGACGTTGAAGATGGACTTGGCCACCTGGGCCTCTTATAACTTACAAGCCTTAGGTCCTAAATTCACTTTTATAGAGCAGAGCAATATCTGAAGCAGGCTTAAGGAATAGGCTCTTTCTAAAGTGTTTGCTCTGTCGGTTGCTGTTTGTCCTTTTTTTTTTTTTTTTTTTCCTGTTTGCCTCTTTTTGTGTTCCAGTTCTGTTAATCTCCGACCACCTCTCTTCAGGTTGAGAGTTTCCCTTGGGTGGCCGTGGCGAGCACTCACCTTCCCGGCTGAGTTCAAAACTCCCCTCTCTCGTGTACGTTTACATAGTTAGCTCAGATCAAGGAGGGGCGTTTTCAATTCAAAGCAGTGTTAATCTGTTCAGATTGCTCACGCAGGCAGAACTCTCCATTCAGAGACATCATTGGGCACAGTTTGAATGCACTGAAGCTGCAGCTACTTTGAAGTGAGAGAGAGAGTAGACCTAACAGTTGTGGCTGTGAGTTCTGTAGCTATATCGCTTACCGAGTAGTATATTACAAAACCTCCTAGTTCCTAGAAGCACTCTTTACACTGTAATCTGCTATTACATTGCCTCTCTGACTCTTTGTAAAGAGTACACTAATTAAAAGCATTTTGTAATAGTACTTCTTCGACAACTATGGTAAGATTGTAGTAAAAGAAAAACTATCTAGTGTATTTTGGTCTGTAATTGCAACAAAGAGAAATTTTATTTGAAAGTTGATTACTAGAGAAAGAATCATTGAATTGTAAAGGCTGAATGTTTTGGTAATCTACAACCAAATGTGCCATCCACATAATGCTTTTTCCTCTTGCCCTTCTGCTTGTTTGAATTAAACGATTATGTATTTAATTCTCAAAGTAATATGTATCTGTAGCTGATTGTTGACACTAATACAGAAGATTAATAAAAACTGATTTTGGGATGGGGTGGGGCGGGCTACCAACACTATATATATATTTGCTTTACGGAAAGAAATCTTCGGGTTTTACAGAGGATGGCGTGGTTGGTAGGAAGAGACACACAGAATGTTTATGAAGAAAATGCATTTTTCTCTTTTCTTTACATTTAAACTCCTTTATGGTTTAAATATACAGTCTTTAGATGGCACATTCCTGAGATTGAAGAAGGGATCGTGAGATCTCAAAATCTTGCATACTCAGTTTTTTGGATATTGTAATAAAAAAGGTATTATGTCATGATGGAGTACTGGATTTATCCTTGGGTGGTAGTCCTGGTGTTCATTTAGCAAGGTGAAATAGAGTGAAGAATGAATTTGTTTGTCTTGGAATTTTTGTGGCCTAAAAAGAAGACTTCTGTGACTGCAGAGGACAGTTAGATATGAGGCAGTGTCTAATGAGCTCTGTGTTACTTCTTTCCGTGATAAGTAAATCTGTTCATAGCTTTAATGAAAACTTCAAGGTGGAGCTGTTTCCCAGTACCTTTTGGCAATTAAAACGTGTTCCTTACCTAATCTTTATTTCAGCCAGTGGTAGTGCAACTATCTCTGTGCATAACTCCAGCATAGGTTAAGCAGTGGTGTCTGACTTACTTTGCTGTAAATCATACTACTGCATTGATACCTCCGTCAATGAATTGCAGTCCTGCTCAGACCTGAAAGACAAGTAAAATTTTTTTTGAGTTCTACAAACGTACTATTTTCCTCCCACTCTTGAAATCTTATTTCTGTAAGGTTATCTGAATTGACAACTGTATTGGAATTAACAGCTGTGTTTTATTTCTGTACGCGCATAACTAAAAATTGGGCAGCGAGTCTTTGGCTTGGTCCAGCTTAATGAAGGAAAGCAGAGATTCACAGCAATGGTCACACGTTATCCTGAAGAACACCCACCTAGGACTATCTTCTAAGAATATAGAAGCTTTCCTTAAGAAGTTGGTGAGAAGTACCAGTTGTTTATAATCTACCTATAGAAGGACTCCACAGTGGGCTGCTTCTTGGACAATATAAGTAAATTCTGCAGAGAATGTAGTTTTTTGCCTTCTAATACTTAGGTTTTTTTTCTTTAGGTGAAATCTAAGCATGTACCAAGTATGGCAATGACATTAAGAAAGTCAGCTATATGTTGTATAAGCATTTTCAGGTTTGAGTGAATTGCTTTTTAGTCCCATTGACTCTTTGTAGTATTGGAAAAATTATATATGGGAATGGTTTTCCTTTTCAGTAAACTGATTATTGCAATTACTCTTTCATGCCCCTTGCTCATTTTTCTGAAATGTTCCCCATGTTTCCTGTTCCAGGAGCCTTCGTATGCCTCTTGCAATCCTTTTTTTCACTTTTTTTCGTTGTAGTCCCTTTTTTACAAACTCTCTTAGTTCCTAATCCCTTTCTAGTCTTAGCATCTTAGAACTAAATCAAATAGACATGCAAGTGAAGTTTTTACCATGTGCTTTATATTTCAATGGATTTATCAAATTTTTTTTTTTTCATTATCTCATCCTCTGTAAACAGCTTCTGTATATTGAGGTGTGAATTGTTAAAGTATTTTGTTTTGGAAGCAGTTAGTTAATTTATGAGCCAGCAGTGTGGATGACTAGCTTGAGGGTTTTTATTTTAAACAAGCCTCATCTTATTTTTGCCCATGCTGTATTTAATCAACAAACTCTCCATTCAACAGACTCATTAACAGTTCTTCAATTGTTTCCATCTTTACTAATTGAGATAAGTTTCTGCAAGTTTTGCTGCCTTTTTGACCTCATTTGGTCAAAATGGGTTTGGCCTAAGTATTAACAGTCTTTAGTACTAAAGGGGCAATAGACTTGGATTATTTTTTTTTATTTTCCTATTTTATACGTACCTTTCTATTGTTTGACAAAACCTCACCCTGATTTTTTTGACTCCTTAAAGGCTCTCTGTTAAAGCTTGGGGTTGGGGATGTGTGGATTTTTTTTTAAGGTGAGAGAAATTGTGGTGAGTTTCTTCACCTACAGTTTTCATTAAAGGCTTGAATAACTTCTGATGGAGTAGAAGTGGTGATTTTTCATTATGGTATTCAGTCTGGCTTTTCTCATCATATCTGATTCATATAGGTGCATAAGTTGGACTTTTTAAGTATTGTTCCTGTACAGCTGTTAATGGTGTCTCGCCTTGGTGGTATTTACATAGGAATGTGAATGAGTTGTCTGAATCCATAGCAGTTGCTGTGCTTTCTATGCAGTGAGAGGAATTTGAGATCCATGGTTTTACTTTTAGCTCCGTGAGCTTGTGGACGAGCTCCCTCTTCCAGTTATCCTGACCATTGGTGGTGTCACTGAATAGCCCTACCTTGATTGGGCACAAAAATATGGTCAAAATCATGTCACTTCTGAACTTACACATCATAGCCCCTCTGTTCTGTAGCACTCCTCTTCTGAGAATGTTTAATTTAAAGGATGCTGTGGTAGCTTTTCTTTGTAAATATCTACAGTGTAATCCTTGGTCCCAGCTTTTATGCTCTTCAGTCTTATGAAAATAAGCATGTATGAGGCATTTTCCAAGGGGTGGGGAGACTGGACTTATGCCAGCCACTCTGGAGTGGTGTGTAGCCCTGTGCCAACTGGGAGCTGCTGCTCTTTGCACAAGTGCCTACAGTGCCACGTTACTGTTACTGATGGTGGTATTTGGCCAAAAACATCGGAGAGCTTCAAGGTTTTACACTGGTTTGCAGATAAATGCATGCCAGCCTCTGCACAGGTCCCGAGCCAGGCAGCTGCTAGCCAGATCCAAATTGGAAGAAGCACGAACCCATGGCGTGGTGCCGAGTCTCAGCCCGAGAGCCTTGTGGGGGAAAACCAGCAGAATTAATACAGCTGTGCAGCGTTCCCCTGGCTTGGAATGCATGCCAGCAAAATACTGCACAGCTGGGCACTGGGTAGCCATGGCTGACCTGATCTAGCATTGAGGGTAGTCACCTAGTAGGTGGGGACAAATTATTAAAGAACTGCCGAACCAAGAACGCGCCAGGTAAACTCACGTGGATCTACTGTATTATAAAAGCCCAAGGGTCTGCCTGATCTTTGCTTTTGGGGAGAGAAGAGGCAATAAAGACTTGCATTTGGGTAATTAGCGTGAATATGGGCTTTACAGTCCATTCATGAATGATTCTGTTTAGTTTACTCTATTCAGATATTTTTGTCTCATAAATTTCTCTGAAATCCTTAAAGTTTACAGCTGTTCCTCCAACGTCTATTGTAGCTTTCCTATACTGTAAAGTTTGCTGCCTGTTTAATAGTTTCACTAAGGGAAAATGGAGATCTTCCACACTTGGAATGATAACTTTTGTTATAACACAAAGTGGAAGTACTTTTAAAATACTACTATGCAATTTTACTTATAAAAATAAGTCATATTTTGCCTAAATTATAAATATAAATAAACAACTAGAAAAGGGATCACACTTCTTTTGGATTAGGTCTGGCAATTTAATTGTCAAAAGCTACTTTCATTCCACATGGACTTTCATTCCATCTTGGTCTTAAACTAGTTTAATTCAGTGACTTAGAGGTAAATGAAACCTGTGCAATCTCCAAAATCTGAATCTGATGAGTTCTGTTTTCTTACTCCAGTGGGATGGGATGACTCATTTTTAAATGGGAACTTGTTAACATATTTATACTGATAAGCTGTGAAAGGTGCATTACTAAAGTAACTCTCAGTTCTTAAAATGCCTTAGGAACTGTGAATCTTTCTCTGCAGTACATCCATAATTCAGCGCCTTTTTTAAGAAGTGGAAAAGTGTAAACTATCAAGGGTACAGGATGCACAACCTTGAATAGTGTTATGGATCACCTGGACCATGTGAAGGAGACCTTTAGGTGTAAAAGGAGGATGTAGATAAATGCTGCTGGTCATTCAGTGGTTGCTCCTCGGTGGAACGGGCTTTTTAAGTAACAAATCAGTTGTGCAATGCAATTCAATTCTAGGAAGTATACTGTAATTACAATCCAAATGCACACCAACTGCAGTATATGATGACAGTGTCCAATATGTGTATGTTCTTGATCTGGTGTCTTGCAAAAGCAATACCTTGTTGTCTTATTTTTCTGTTTTAAGGTGAGTATTCAGATCTATAGCTGTTGGATATAGTTATAGTTTATTGGAAAATCCAACACACAATGGCTTTTGACCTAAATTGACTTAACGTGAAATAACCTATATATAATAAACCTAAAACTATAATATTTTCTGGTCCTTTGCACACCTTTGGAACCCTGTGCTACTTTTCTATTTTAAAATGCCAAGTTTTTCTGGCATATTCTTGGTGTTTTCTTTTCTTGTTATAAAATAGGTTGTCTCCCCTGTTGTTGTTTGAAATACCTAGCCAAGCTCATCTGGAAGCTGACTAACAGAAGTGGCACGTAACCATTGACATATTAGACAAGTTTTTCATTGCTGTTTCTTTTGTATGTGGCAATATTAAACGTTTTAAGGAGTGGGAGGTTAAAAAAGAATGGAAAGGAAAAAGAAGACTCTTTAACTTGACAGTCTGTCTTTAGCAGTGGGAGTCCACAGTTATAAGGAAAAAGTAACAGGTAAGAAATGTTCTTTTTTGTTTTCTCAAGTGAATTTAGTTTGGAATTTAGCTTGACATCATATGGCCCTAGTGTCCTACTCTAGAAAATTGTAGTAATCTTCAAAAGGGGAGAACTGTGATTTTGACACAGCTTAGGTGGTGGTGGTGGGTTTTTTGTTTTGATTTTTGAGGGAAGACTTCAAAAGAGGTGTCTTGCTCCAGTTTTCAAGCCAAATTTGGCTTCTGAGCTTCTTCCCAAGAAGCATCGCCTTGGGTGTGAGCCAGGCCACAGAGAATACATTAACTGGAATTATTCTCCCAGCTGTAATTGAAACTGTGGTGGTGAATAATGGGTTACTTTTTTTATTATTTTTTTTTTATCTCCATTAGATTGGATACATACATCTATATAGTAATTAATTAGTGGGTTCTGTGGGTTACTGACTTAGCTTTTCAGCTGGGTTCAACTCTGTCAAGTTAAAATAAGCTTGATGAATTTTTTTTTTTTTGGTTCCTTTTTATGTCGCAGAACCAGTAGTGCATTGAGTGCAATTATAATTTGTAATGCAAAGAAGCCCTTCAGTTGTGGGCAGCTGGTATGTTTGGAATACTAATTCCATAGATGATGATGATGATGATAATACAGCCATAAAGAATGGCGGGTAAGGGCAGCAGCAGACAGACGGAGAGAAAGAGGCTCCTTGGATCATGAAGCAAGTATCTGATGTTTTTTTCTTTGGAGAATTTCATTTGAATATGCATAGCTAATTTGTAAAAGTGAAAGTTAACCCTCGTTTGGTGTACAGTCTGCTTATTCAGAAGTAAATTCCAGCAATTAGCACTGCAGGAGGGAAAGCGGATATTGAGGCCGTAAGGAAAGCGAAGGGTACTGCTGTTTGTGCTGCCTTTCCTCTGAAATCCTGTCGGGTTCTATCCCAGCGATAAGTGGGATATTCCATGTTACTCAGCTTTGCACCAGTGTTGGCCCAACTTTGTGCTGGCATAACTTGACTCCACTAAAGACAGAGTAACTGTGATTTGGTTAGAACTGAGATTTCCATAATGTAGTTAAGGCTCTTGTGCAACTGGCTTGGGCGAAGCACAGACTGCAAGGTGAAGAAAAGTGTTGGATGAATGTTCACCAGGAATGGACGGGTGCTATTGAGAACTCTCTAATCCAGTTATTTTTGTCCTTTGCCATTACTCATTCAGCAGTGGGTGCTGACATTATCAGTGTTTGATGTTCTGTGTTAATAAGGCACAGAGCTGTTTCTTGTGTTAACAGGTGACTTTGATCTGATGTGCCACTTCTCTGGCTTGACCCTGTGAAATCATTCTGTTATGAAATTCAGGGTGGTTTAAGAGAAATTACGTAATTTCTTTTTAGCTGGCATTTCTGATGTGGTATATAGCACATCTGCATTGTCAGCCTTTTGATGCTCTTTGGTGCAACCTCTTTAGTATGTGATCAACTGAGGAACCTGAAGATATACAAGTCCATGGGACCTGATGAAATACACCTCAGATTCCTGAAGGAACTGCCTGATGTAGTTGCCAAGCCACTTTCCAAGATACTTGAAATGTTGTGGCGGTCAGGTGAAGTCCCTGCGGACTGGAAGAAAGGAAATATCACACCCATTTTTAAAAAGGGTAGAAAGGAGGACCCTGGGAACTA